>JANHGB010046187.1:7554-49480 GCA_026283785.1 Coracopsis vasa | reverse complement strand
GCATGCCTTCCAGGAGAATCTGCTCCAAGATTTTGCCAGGCACAGAGGTGAGACTGACTGGTCTGTAATTCCCTGGGCCATCCATTTTCCCCTTCTTGATAATGGGGGTTATATTTCCCTTTTTACAGTCATCAGGAACTTCACCTGACTGCCACAATTTTTCAAATATGATGGAGAATGGCTTAGCAACTTCATTCACCAGCTCCTTCAGGACCCACGGATGGATTTCACAACTTGAGTTTGCTCGTTTCTTACCTTGCCACAGGCCAGTGTTTTTCCCTTTCCATTTCCTTTATTAATATTATCACCATTTCAGATGTCCTCATGACTTATCCTGTCCTGTGTTAATTGTCTGACTGAGCTCTTTGAGACTTTCTACAGGTCTCCCAAGGTCTGTATGTAGGTCTGCACTTTGTTTCAAGACTCGTGCTTTCCTTAGTTTTCTTTGAAGATTCTTTGGATACGTATTTGTGTCATTTTCACACTGATTCTCTATTTTATTCTGAGACAAAATTTCATCTCCTGATGTACTCCTTGAACTCCTCTATTTCTCAATTTCTATATTTCAGTCATTCCACTTAGTTTCTCTCATTTACAATGTATCCTGTTCTGCACCAGTAGTTGCTCAACTGCCTCTGTAAAAGAAAATACTCATAGCACTTTATAATGGTGCAAGACAAAGGCTGAAAAATCAGAAGATCAATAGTTAGGAAATTTAGAATGTAAATTCTGAATAACTCAGCTAAACTAGATTTGTATTTTTTGCATAGAAAAATATAAAGCTTAAAGTGTTCCATAGAAACAGCAGTGAAAAATATTATGTATGTATAAGACCTGTTCTACAGATAAGACTTGCCTTCCTCCCACGATCATCTATGAACTGCTGCAGGAACTCCACAGTAGGTAATTTTGAAGTAATCGATCCAGAAAATGTTACACTAACTCCAACAGTCAATGGCTGGCTTTTAATCTAACATATGATAGCTCTATCTGCTCTGGAAGTGATTCTTACACGTACCTTATTCTTTACTAAGAATACTAAAATTCCAAAGTGGTGTCATCGGCACCTTTAATTTCCCAGCCTGCATTAACTTAGCTGCTGTGATTCATTTTTCTGTTTATGTAAAAAGGAAGACTGATGCTAAACCCAAAAGGCAAAACCCTGAGCCACTGCTGTATGAGATGCATCTTTGAAAAATGTGCTGCTTTTCACTCTACAACTTATGGACTCCTGAAGACTATTTCACTACTACAGTCTTATCAGTTGAAGGACACCTAAAATTGGTCCAAAGCCTCCTCAAATTTCTAAATTGGTCTATGCCATTTTGAAAATTGAATTAAAAATACTCAGTCATACCCCCGGAGGATGCTAACTTTAAACTTTCTTACCTTAAAATTGTAAGTATGATTTTCTCTAATGTCTTCTCATTTGGAATTTTTAAGGATAACTATGTTGAGAAGAAAAGAATAATCCGCATTTCTAGTAACGGACTTCAAAGATTTAGGATGCACAAGGACAAGGAGATCAGCAGAAGTATACGTGTGTTTTTCCATGGTTTCAACTCAAACCAAAGTGAATTAATCTAATGCAACATTTCCTCCCAAAACTTTTAAGCCTTTCCTCCAAACAGGCATACAACAGAGATTATCGCATATATTTAGCAAGAAATGTGCACAGAAGCTGGGTCTGAAGCTGAATTTACAACAGTTACATTTAAATACGCTTCAGCATATTCAATGTAATATGTGTATCTGTAGATTTCACCAGTCTTGTTTGTCCAAGGAATATATTTTTGTTTTCTTGAATTTTTCCATTAATTATTAAAAGGAATATTCTGAAATGTTACAATCATGCATTTAAAGTTATCATTATGGAATAATTCTATAGTACACTAGCTGGTTGCCTGCACTACTCTAGTTTCCATGACATTGTAGTTTATCAGTCTGTACAACATAGTTCATGTCTCAAGTTTTCTTGTAACATTACCATTTTCATCACAGTTAAACTGTATGTATACAAACACCCACTTAAAAGAGAGATGTCCTGTAACGAGATTAAGATCCAGCTTTCTCACATATCAGTTTTCGTAAGAGAAAGTATCTAATGTGACTCTGGCTTTATTTAAAAAAACCAAATGCTTCATTTTAAAAATTTCTTAATAATAAATGAGTACAGTCATCCGCAGATAGCCTTTTCTGTAACTGTGGTGAATATTACTTCATGCAGATGAGAATGTTTAGTTCTTTGGCCATACCATGGCAATAAACATATCTGAAATTATCTTACGCGTATCTCTTTACAGCTTTTTTGCATGATCAGGTTTAATCTATATGACACCAAGGAATCATCTGAGAAAATATTTAGCTCTTTCAAATCTGATAAAGTTTTCTACAAAGCCCCCACTGGAGTTTGAATATATTATCTTCAAGGATTTTAGAACTTGTAAAATTTCCAATCAGCATTCTACATTTTGCCTGGAGCAGCATATCAAAGCATGAAGCATTTTATCAAACTTACTCTACCCTTTAACTCATCCAATACAATTATGTATATGACTAGCTCAAATTCTAGAAAGTGTTGAGGCAAGGAATAGTGTAACAAGAATTCTGAATTTCCAGGAAATACCTAGATGGGAGTTCATGATAAAAGCATCTGAAAACTCAACCTAATATAGTTCTGCAGATCAGTTACAGCCTTTCAAACTTGAAAATATCATAGTAATCATTATAAGACACCCTGAAGCTCATAACTCTGCAAGCTTGCAAATGCCGTATCTCACATGGTTAAAATTTCTAAATCCCAAGACCATACTTCCCTCATTAAATGGCCAGGTGTGATTTTCTTTACTTGGCTATGTTTGTCAATAGCTTTAGAACCATGGAGGTCTGAATACATGACTTGCTATGCTGTTTAATAGCTTATTTACAAGTAATAAGTTGACATATGTTTCTTTTGCAATAACCATAAACCATTTTTTTTCATCTATACTAAGTAGCTCAAGCACTGTTCTTTAAACAAAGAGGATAAAACTTCAGCTTCTACTTGAACATCTCCTAAAGATTTGGTGTCATTGGATTTTTAGTCTGGAAAGTGTCAACATCATATGCATTTCACCTGTACCTTAAGTCATAAAGTTATGGCGGTAACAACATCCTATTTCTAGTTTAATTGCAAGATTCTCTTGAAATGAGATACAACTAAGGAATAACCTCTGTTCCAGGCATCACTCACTTAAAACATTTGATAGTGCATTCAGGTCAGATTTGAAGAACAACTTTGCCAACTATGACATGAAAATGACTTTTAAAATTTTTTCAGTTTGAGTCTTGATTCACAAACCAGATGAAGCTAAACTAAAATAAAGCAGGTGGGTCTGTTACCATCTTGATTTTAATAACACAGTAATTCAGTAACTCACCTTGAAGGTGGAGAGACAAAGTTCTAATCACTTCTGTTTATTCAGATTAGACAGGAAAATACCTCCCCACTATGACACCATACACAGGTAATCCAATGCCAGCTGCAGTGAATATTTACATGTCCTATGCAAAGTGCAACAGCTTTCCCAGGGTATCACTGACAATATATTGCTACTGTGAATCTCCTTAGTATTTCAATTCTTTTTTTTTTTTTTTTTTTAAATACTGAAAAATGTTCTTGTGTGGAACAATTAATTGAAAGCTGATTTAAACATTTTCTTTGACCTAAGATAATTTTCCCCCATATGATGGAAATGCATTTAGCTTCAGGCTGAAATTGAATAAGAATAAATTTATGAAAATTTTTCCCTTGTCACCATTTTATACCCTTTTCCACTGCAGATCTTTCAGTTACTTTGGTAGCTACCAATAAAATGGCTTTGGCTATAATCCATGACTCCATTTGACCATATATCAGCATTTTAAGAATGATCATATTAAGTAGCTTGCAATATCAGTATGTCCCTAAAGTATCAAACCAACTTCCAGGCACCTTTAGGTTCTGCAATCCTTTTCATTCATGATGAATAGACCAAAACTGCCTGTTTTGTTTTTAAGCTTATCTTTTTTTATTATCTCTATCTACTGTGCCTCAGGTGGCAGAATCTTTGTGGTCATTCTTGCTAAGCACTACAGTTCTTTTGTTTGCTTGTTTGTTTCAGGGTTTCGGGTTTTTTTTGAGAACTTGCCTAAATTGGTGGGCTCATACGACACAGTACAATCAGACTGATAAGATCAGTATTTCTGGTGTACTGTTACATCATTAGTTGTGTTGTATCATCTTTGAATGTCAAGAGTTATTAAAATTGGCTTCAGAATACAGCATTGTTCAAAATCTAAGCTCTATAATTAAACCAAGCTAAAACTATGAAATGGCTTTTACCCTTAGATTATTTTTATATCCAATATAATATTATACTAGTTTATTTTTATGTTGAATATAAGTATTATTTTTGTGAATAAAACCAAAATGGCAGCTGGAAGGAAAATATGGCTTTCTCCTGTGTTAAATTTTTATCAAATGCAAAAATTTCAAAAACGGTAT
This sequence comes from Coracopsis vasa, assembly GCA_026283785.1. Lineage (NCBI taxonomy): Eukaryota > Metazoa > Chordata > Aves > Psittaciformes > Psittacidae > Coracopsis > Coracopsis vasa. Next base: position 44,955 of record JANHGB010046187.1, on the reverse strand, counting down.
TTCAGCAATATGGCCTTTCTCTTTTCTATGAAATATCACAAACATTGGAACAAGAAACATGGGAATAGCAATTTGCAGATAATATGTGTGAAAGCAGCTATGGGTTTTTTAGGAACCTATGGTATTGAGGCTGTAAGTGGCCTTGCTAATACATGAGGATTGAAAAAACTTCCATTTTTCAATAATTAATCAAACTAATTACAGCAAAATTTGAAAATTATCTAAAAATATACATTGGAAAAGACAATTTTCTAGACTTGATTTCCAATAACTAAAATAAGAAGTGTTGATAATAATTTCAGAGACACTAGTTAAACTTCCTGATGACTGGCCCTGCCCACATCAAAATATTCTGTCCTCTGAGTGAAGGATGCAATCAAGTATTTAAATTAGAGCCAACTTCCTTGAGCATGACATAGCAGATTTTCAGTGAGACTATTTACTTACTGTACCAGGGTTCATCCAACTGGTGATGACCTTACTCACAGGGAGACATCACTTTCACTTACTCCCCAATGACAGAATTGTCTATTCTAATACTAAGGAGTGAACTACAGAGATCTCCTCAGGGCTTCCGAGAATTCTGCCCTGTGGTGTTTCCCATTTATTTCAACATAAACAAACTATAGAGAGATCTTAAGGAATAGGCAGGTAATCTCTTGGGATTGTCAGATGTAAATTTAAACTTTATAGAGGTGGTTTGTTATGTTCGCTGCAGGAAGGAAAAATGGGCTTCCATGGATCAAGATTAGAGGAATTAATATTTCAGGGCATACCATAAAGAAGAAAACAATGGACTGTAATTGATGCCTTTCATCTGACCTCTTTTTCTCTCTCTCTCCCTCTCAGTCATTGTTTGATACCAGAAGACATGAATTAATGAGAGCCAGTGCTAATGAAAAATGCACTAGAACTTAACTGCATTTCAGAGCTGCTGGTGTCAAGGGGACAAGTAATGTCTGTGTTTGTCAGAATGTAAATTAATTCGCTTCATATGATTCACACTCAAGATCCAAAAAAGAACATGGCCAAGAAAATGACATGACATATTTGGCAAACTTGACATTTAATAGAGAATTTGTTATCATGGTCAAATTTTGATCCCCATTACACTGCTGTTATGCTTCAATAAATTACAGCCAACTTCTTATAACTGATAGGGGAAATTTTCTAGATCCTGAGAGTAACAAAGATAATTCTCTGAAGGCCCTTTCAACCTCAGTAATATTAGAACCTATTAGTTCTTTTTGTTCTAGAGTTTTTCTCTGGTAAAGGACATAACCATTCTTTAAAAATCTAAATATAAGAAGTCTTTAGTCTTTATAACTGGAATGTTTTTACCTTCATATACCAGTTTTCAAGATCATGAATATCGTTGTATGCAACAAAAATTCAAGAGATAGCTGCTTTATTAGTAACTTCTTCAGTAAAAATTGCCATATCTCAATTTATGATGGAAGCTACAACACTTCCAGCCAGGCTCTCTTGCAACCTGCAGTTAGGCAAATGCAGCAGTACATAGCAGTAGATCCATTTGTGCCCACGAGTTGGTTTCAAGCTTGTCAGAATTCAGATCAAGCATCCAAATATTCATGCTGAGACAAGCAGGGTTAGCACTGTGAGCAAAGCACTAAGCAGATGCCATGACCCCTCTGGTATAATGCAAGTCTGTAAAATCTCCTCACTGCAAGGCAAGAGGGCGAAGAGGGTCATCATGGGATTGGTTGACACAACCTGAAGGAGAGGGTTTTCCTGATTTGCAGATTTAGCATGGGTTCTCCTTTTTGCAGTGAAAGAATTTAACATAATTCAATGTCACAAAGATACTTAGCTACTGTGTAGCTGGATACTGCTGATTAATGTTCAGGCAGCTGAGAGAAATAATGAGCCAAGGAATGACTGTGAAGATCTGCTGACACATTCACAGACTGGGAGGATGCAACTAGAGCACTATAGCATCTTGCACATCCATGTGATCAGAGTGTAGGGTGTTATCACTACAACACAAACATAGCCCACAAAGAAGATCCCTGTTGTTTCTACTCCAAGAATGATGATTTGGTACTCTGGAAGTCTATTGATGATGTTCAGAAACTTGCCCATATACAAGCTCACACAGAATAGCAGACACACCCATATATATATTGCACGTACACATCCATTAGTAGGTATTATGGTTCAACTAAACCACTTTGGTTCTCACCTACTATTTCTAGGTCTGCTCTGTGTGCAAGTTGAAGGGCAGTTTCTATAAAAGAAGACAGTTCAAAATATATGAAATATGCAAACAGCTTTCTTATTCTAAAAATTATACTTCCCTATTAAAACTATTCAAGGTTGAAAACAATAAGAGAATGGAATCGAAACCAGCATAACTGACTGTAGGTGCTCAGAATGTGCTGCTAAACACTGATTTAATTTGCCTGAGTTAGGATCTTCCCAAAATTCTCAATGTTCATTTTCAATAGCCACAGTACTAAGCCTAGTACATTTAATGCAAAGGGAAGGACACACAATCCATTCCTAGACTGCTATGACAGCTAGATATACAATTTTTCTAAGGCAGTGCATGAGGTACTCTTTCTAGAAGCCATACAACTTTAGCAAGAACCTTTTAAAAAGCTTATAAAGATATATTAGGTATATAAACAAGATGTTCAGCAGAAACAATGACATCATCTGTTATCCACTTTGCAGTTCATTCTGCAACCTTATTTATGCATATTGATGTTTCTTCATGACAGATATAGGATATTGGACTCTCTAATCTGAAGTCTGCCATATTAGTTACCTTGTAAGATGCTCATTGAATAAAAGAGGATGAAGGAAATTAGGAAAAATTTTTGTACCTAACCCTGAGATGAAAGTTACCTTAATTATCTGTCTTCTTAACACTAATGTCTGGCCAAGCTTGTAGCTCATCTATTTTTTATTTTAAATGTTTATAGTGCAATTGTGCTCAGTAATCTTATTAAAAATCACAGAAGTCTATTTTTTTCTATCTTTCTGGAAAGAAATAATTTTAACAGTATCTTTCAGAAATATTTTCTGCTTGTTCTGTACTCCTCTCTAATCTCTATGTGCACAGGGCACAACAGGAAAACTGCATGCATCTGTCAGGTACAAAACTTCTACCTGTACCTCAGCTTGGGCTGATGAGAAGTTTTGTACATTGCAAGTAATAGATGGATCTTGCATGCCCCGTTGTCCTGGCTGGCAGAATCTGACTTCAGATGAGTCAGAAGCCAAACTCTGCCAGGTTTAACAAATGTCCACAGGGGATGAACAGATAAAATTATTTATTTCTATTAAGAATACCAGAGAGTATATTTTACAGGAAGTAATTCCATTATCTGTTGAATTCAATGATGCATTAATTTGATCCACCTCATTAGCATCCAGGCACACCTAGTGAAAAATGTCAGAATTGTTATAGTTGATTCCAGTAATCAAAGTGATAGGCCCTGAGAGCTTTAACTCTGTAATTAACACAAAATATATACATAATGTATAATATAGATACTAAAATACATATAGTGTATCATCTATAACATATGTGATGTGTCATAAAATATATGATTAAAAAAAGGCAATATTCAGAATCATATTAACATGAAGAACAAGTTTCAGTAAAATTACACTGCTTGATCACTGCATCTAGAACAGAAAGAAATAAATACGCAAGCAGGCAGAGAAATTGAAGCAACTGTTACAAGCAAAGGTCCTTTTTTACTAACAGGTAAGGTCTTCCTTAAGATATTTTTTTTTTATTTTCACTGTTTTGACTACTTTTCAGAGTGGATCAAGCTCCATGAAAAAAATGTGATGAGAGAATTTTTATAATTTCTTGGTAAATTCCATGTCATAGATTTGTGTATTGATTTTTGGCAGTAGTCCCCACTTACTGACTCACAAAAGATATCTTTGTGTCTCATACAGCGAGTGCATATAGAAGGAATATAAAAACACTCATGTAAACTGGAAACCCAGTCTATCATATACATCTGTTACTGGAAAAGACCAAAGGAGAACAGCAAAGTGTACAGTTCTTGACAAATGCATTCACATATTTGTGTTCAACAAAACCTGAACACAAGTCAAGCTAGGTCTAGAGACCTGAATTACTGACAAAGTACCTCTTTTTAAAAGCATCTTGGAGATCATATGCAGAAATATGCTTCGTAGAACTGGTGGTCCTGACATATTAAAAAGCTTAACTTAGCCTCCATTTGAACAAATTTAATATTTAGCTATCTACTGGTGTCAAATGAAGACAAAAATTAGTACTCCTTCACTCAAAACCAGACCTGGACAAAATGTGATGTTATCTCCTCTGAACCTGAGGCACAATATGTGTAAAGGCTGACATCAGCTTATAGATACTAGAACGCTGTCTAACTAAAACATTACTTATAAATGCCTACACTGAAATATACACAACTTAAATGGATTTTCTGGAAATATTATGATGCAGAATAATTTCAATTTAAATTTTATTAAATCCAGGGAAATTAAAAGGCCCAGAAAAATTATCATTGTCATTCTAAAAAGAACAATTACTAATTATGGGTTCATAATTTTCTTGCTTAAAGCAATTTTTAATTTTCCATATACTATGTCTATTTTCTACATGAAATGAAATTGATCCTTGTTACTTTGAATCTAGTACTAACCTTTATGAAATCATATTAGACACTTCAGTGCCTGTGTCTCTAGGACATATGGTGCCTTAAGTGAGAAAAATAACTTAGAATCATTTTACTTAGTTATTAAATGACTATACTCATGTTCTCTTACAGCTAAAAGGACGTTTATAATTTCTATTACTAAACTTAAAATATCTACTGTTTATTTTTGCTGCCTGAGAGCCTCATCATGACTATTACAACAAAGATTCTAATTAATCATTATTGTAACCTGATTGTCTATTGTTTTCCAAATCAAACAAGATTTGAATTTTAGGAGCATACACTATACTGTGTCCATGCAAGATGCAGTAATTTTCTACCTTAACAGCCATGTTGCAGCATTTGAAAACTAGTAATTCATTTTGCTATGAACTAGTAACCAAAACAGTGGAATTCTCATCTGTGGAGAATGGTACAGCAAATCATGGATTAGCAAAGTTAGGCACTCTCAGTGAAAGTATATCCTCTTGCTTACACCTAACAAAGCTACTGTTCAATATGGCTTTTCACTGTATAAATTCTATGTTAAGTTTTATCAATTTAATCTCTAAAAAGAAAATGTTATAAAAAGCAGAAAATTAAACCAACTACTTAATAAAGATTTCACTCATCAGAATCAGACAGCAAAACACAATTCATCTTCCTATAGACTTTTAACAAGTTGCGACAACCTTACACAACCATCTAGAAATGATACTTAATAAACATTCTCTGTTCAAAATAAAATAAGCTAGGACTGTTTAAAAGAACATATTAATCTGGATTTTTTACAGCAAAGGTGTAAAAACTAGAATTCGTATTTCCTGTCCTTCACTATAAAATTGAGGTCTTTAGTTTGAATAGACCATTCAAATTTTTCCATGATCTATGGGAAAAAGAGAGGCACCTCCATAAGACAATTCATCTTGTCCTCACACAAACATCTAAGACAGACGGGAGCAATTGTTCTCTGGAAGTTCCTCTCTGTCTCAGACTCCCTCCAAAGTCTGTACAGGGCCACTATACAACTTTGGCTAATACCTAACTTTTTGATAGCTACAGTCAAAAAGATGAATCCATCTTCTCATGCCTTTGGTTAGAAATTCTAGTTTGTGGCAAAATTTTTTTTTTTTTTTTTCTATGCAGACTGACTATTTTGGCTTGAAGTTTCAGCATCTCATGGGCATCTGGTTAAAATTCTTATTACATTAAACCTGCCATGCTGTCAGAGACATGGTACTAGTCTGCTCTAACTAGAAAGCTGACAGGGAGTCCAGACTTTCAGTCGCTCCTGTAATAGCATTTGATCTCTGATGTGGAATGAGGGAGGCTGCTATCAGGTTATTATGCTATCAATACAAGTGTGTGCAAGAGTTACCGAAGAATAGATTAAGGCAAACGGAGAATCCTTGTAGAGCAGTTTCTGATGATTAAATAATGCCTTAACGCGGAAGCAAGGGAGTATTTTTTCCTCCATAGGAAACCACAGAAACATTTGAATTGTTCCTGCTTAGGTAAAGGTATATGAACCTGGCCAGTACCAGTTCTGCATATTTGCATCTCCTGACTAGAATTAACTATTGGCATGCAACAAATATTCAGATTTGTAGATACACCTAAGTGACTCAATTCCTTATGGATCCTATTTATAATCTGAAAAAAAGGTAAAGAATACATAAATGAAAGTGAAAGCTTAAAATTTATAAGTTTTAAGAATACATTTAAAAGAAAAGAAAAAGATAATATTCTATACCTGAGTAGCGGTTGCTTTGGATAAGAAGGTTGGTCACTGTTTTGGCATGGCTGAGGCTTTTTTGTGACTTGCTTATAAATATTCCTGGCAGTTACTCCAATCCACAGCATAGTAGAGAGTGTAGAATAATGTAGTACTATGCCAACCTAAAAGTAAGAGTAGACAGTTAAATAAGTTAGTAAATGAATCAGTAAAACAAAAATTTTAGGAGAATTATACAGGCAAACATATTTTTTTTAACTGAATTTGTAAATACATTAGTTTTTTCTTTCTGTCTGGTTATATCTAACTAGGGGAAACACTTTCAATAAGCAGATGGAAGCTGTTATTTAACCTATCATTGATAATATTTGTGATACCAGATGGTACGTTATGAAAATAAGACTGTAAAGACATTTATTTTCTAAGAACCTGATTAATTATAATTTTTTACACCTCAATTTAAAGTGATGCAAAGCTTAGTTTGTGTGGTAAGCTTTGCTAGCTTATCATAACAATGCAACTTAAAAATTAATGAGAGGTCAGCATTTTTGCTTGCTATTTCCTTCATTTTTTAGGAATATCCTGCTGTAGTTCCCTCTCAGCTGTATATAGCCAAGCTTGACTTCTAATGTGATCAGTGTTATTTGCCTAAAACCAGATTACTTTTGGACATATTTTAAGGCATTTATAAATGTGGCCATACAATTTTTAAAATTAAATGACAGACCTTGGCGTCCTCCCTTAAAAGGAAATACAAACTCTCAATAGTGTTATTATCATTTTGTTTCCAAGAAACTGGTGTGTTTATCATTGAAAGTAAAATAAACACTTGAAATACTAACATCTTTGTTATATTAGTAGTTGTTAGTCATTACTATGGAAACAATAATTGGAATTTTAGCCAATCTTCAATGCCTTATTACTCCAGCTAAGTCTCCATCTGATTATATAAAATGAGGTTACCTTTGAAGCAATAACCTGACACTTTGCAGTGACAAGTAAAATACTGCTATAATTGCAAAGTACACAAATGTTTAAGGAACACAGAGAATTGCTGAATAAACCTAACACAAATCTCTTATAATGATTTATTTGAACCAGTGTTCATTCTTGCTCAACTTAAAATAATTGATGGGTAAAGAAAAAAAAATCCATTGATTTTGTTTATATTTAGTAAAATAGCACAAAACTTGAAGATAGCAGCAAATATCATCCCCAGAAAGCCCTTTGTAATTTTCTCTGGGACTTGTCTGACACATTAGACGAGGGAGTATAAAGCCTTCGTAACTATTGTTGCTTGAGGTAACAGAAGCAGAAATAAGAGAATGAGACAACTTTGTACCATCAGCTGGCAGACGTTGCCAGTTCAGTGGCTAGTGCTGTCTGGACTTAGTTCATATGCAGCTTGAAGCATTTCTGTAGGGACATAGTGAATATGACCATGAACTGGAGGGGGGAGAGCGAGTGAAAGGAGCAAGGCAGGAGGGAGAAGAGGGGAAGGAGAAAGGGGGAGAAAGAAAGGCAGGAAAATGAGAAGGAACTGGAAAAATTCTAGAGATTTGGTTAATAACTTCTTTCTCATTTCAGTATGACACGGCACTATATATTCTGTAATTATTCTATGCAAGTATGCCAGAGTCTGTAAGAATATGAACAGCAGGGATGAATTCCATGTGAGAAGGCACCTACATATGAAATTTGGACAACATATATGGCCATATGTAAAGAAATGATCAGCCACCTAAGTGAATGAGATTCCTGAAAATAATATGACCAAACAATTTTATTGAACTTTCAAGGAGGCAACTGAACTGAACTGAACCAATCACTGTACGCCACACCTTAGTCACATCACTTTTCTTCACAGTGTACTCATATTTCAGTAGCTCACATCCTTCTGATATGTAGTCAAATTGTAGAAACATGGAGAAGAGACAGATATGTTATCATCTTCTGTACTAATTCCTTAATAATATGCCTCTTTGTCTCTCTCAAAAAAGTATGCATTTACATTTCTTGCTTACAGGAAGAGGATATATCCTGATGACAGAGGACCTCCTCGTGACTGACAGACTTGAAGGACAATGGAGATATAACATATATGACACACCAAAACCGCGGAATTTGCGAGGGTGAGCTGAGCTGTTACACGAAATTCCACAGGAAAGGGAATCACTTTCTTTGTGATTTTGTATCTCATTTTCCATACCAAAATACACTTTCTGGACTAGAACTTTTATTCATCCACTAATAATAATAGGTAAAGAAATGTGCTGCCTCTTCCTTTCCCATATCTCCGCACTGATGTCCGTCATGCCATGGAGATGTATTTTCGTCATTGTTGCGCTCAGAGGCTGCGGCTGCATGCTCTTTTGCCCCTTCAGTGGGACCATCTCTTTCTAGCTCTCTTGAGCTAGGAAGACATCTGAACTCTATGCTAGAGATACACACAATACCAGCTCATGACATGGAAGGGGAAGACAGAAAGGGGAACAGGACAAAGATAGTTTTGTTCAGTAGACTCACTTAATTCTGTTCGTAAATGTAAACCTTAGGTTTATGCACTAAAGGTTCGGGGTACAAATTTATCTGTGTATATGTTGTTACTGGATTTGTAACTCTGTAAAGGCTAAGAAGCCAATACATAGATGAAAATTAAATAATATAGTGTTCAATTAAAACCATTTTCACTGTAAGTAGGAATTTTGCATTTAGCATAAAATTGTGGGGGAAGAGTCAAGTTTTCCATTAAAACCAAAGGATTATGATTTAATATATATAAGTGATGACCCTTTTTCATAAGGTTTTCCACTGATGGGCCAAATGGTACAGAATGAACTGTTAGGACATATGCATTGAAGACAGCATTGCACCTAAACCTATTTAATAACTGCAGTTATATGGTAAAAGAATTTTGTTACCTTGGGTTAATTTTTGCCATGTCCTGTGCTCTTAGAACTCTTATCTTTGGGAAAAAGCACCAGCCTACTGAATAGAAGATTATGCTTTTGACAGTGAGAAGATGCTGTATGTGCTCTTTCAATAAATTTCAGTACCTTAGAGGTAACTTAAGTTCCATACCATGCAGTTACTATGGTAATGACCAGAACACACATTTATGCTAAGCATTTTAGCACAAAAAGCTCTCTTGCTCATCTTTAACTTGCACAAAATTTTCTTTGGTTTACTCTAGTTTTTGATTTAATATCTTTTTCTTTTTTTCAATTGTAATCATATTTCAGATAACATTGTCCTTCCTCAGCCAGTTCTGTTTGAAGAAGGATATGGATATTCACTGACATTCTGATTAAACTATTAATACTGCACAGAAAGTGATTCTTTTCAGTGAGATGAAGGGATTCAGAAAATTCTTTGCAGTCTGTAACACCACTGGAGGTGAATATTTCATGATCTTACAACATTTAGCCTTAGAAGAACCCCGTGCTCTCTTCACAGATAGAAAATTTGGAACACGAGACCCACAAATCAGGTACCTGAGACCAGGAAGGACAATATTCAGCATGCACATCTAACTCAGTAGCATGCAAAGTCTTTAGCTGTCGTTGGTTACTTCTAGTAAAGTTTCCAGCAATCTGATGTCTTGCTTGCTTGTGCATATGGCTAGCTCTGTTCCTGTCTCAGCAGAGATGAGCAATGCAGCTCTTAAATAGCATTCTTCACTTGAGACACCCTAACCTAACCCTAACCCTAACCCAACCCTAACCCTAACCCTAACTGGCAAACTTAATCACAGTATATCAATTTTACACCCATTCTATAAAAAAAGAAATTAAAAAAATAGCTCAAACAGAAAGAACTGCTCTTTTACTCCTCTTCCTATAATAATGCTATATATGCATATATATAGGATTCTATACACAATATATAGCATTACAGATATAGCATTTCCATATATAATGCTCCTATGTGAGATGTGGTCCATAGCTCTAGGACCTCCTTAGTGTAACAGGATTCATATCCAAACCTTGGACTTCCAGTGTTAGTATTCTAGCTTCTAGGCTGCTGGCTAGCATGGAATGGGCTTCACCTTTCTTTCTGAAGACTTACTACCCTACAGAAACGAATTCATAAGCAGTTTCACATATGACACCCCTCAGGGAGAAGGAATATCTGAGCCTTGCCTAATTCCATATGGAAGCTTCTATTTGATAAATCATATAGGAGGTTCTTGGACTGGCCAGTAGGATAAAAAATTATGATTCTGGCTCACTCCCTAGCTTTTGTGTCTCCTGAATCTTGTGTTCCGAAGCCTATTCTTCATGCTTCAACATGTTGAACTGATGACTTCATTCCCTAGCATCCATAGCCTCATGGCTATCGTGCTCTCCTGGAAAGCAGGAGCCACAAGACTGAAACATTTCAGACTGAGGGTACAGAATCAAAGCCCCCCACACATGCGGAATGATCCAGCTAAGTTGTGCTTCCTTCTATCTCATTCCCTACATAAAATGAATATGCCTGCTTCTGCTTTTTGAAGGAAAGTAAACTGAGACCCTAACTCTGGGAGATGGAAGTGGCTGACTACATCATCCACTGGCTAGCTCAAGCACCTTTCTGGCTAGTGCACTGGCTCTGACTAATTCCATTCTGGTGTTCGTAACACAGTCTTTGCCTCGTATGAATGATTTTGTCATAAACTCAAGACTCTGGATTCTACAACAGCCAGCATTCAGTGACACTAAGAATCAGATTCATGAGTAATCTAAACAGTCTGTAGATATAACCTCATTCACACAGGAAAACTGAAGAAGCAATCAACTTTTCCACAGCAGCATTCTATCATCAGTTTTCTTCATAAATCATAAAGATGGCATGGCACATACAAGTGAGGCTGTCTGTATGTTTAAATACTTAAGCTTCTCAGAAAACCACTAGTAGGTCAACCTCCACACCTCCTAGCTTTGGCACCCTGATTATTAATTTACAGAGCAATCCTCTCAGGATTATCCCAGGAGGAGACAGGCACTGGGACTCACAGAATTCTGAAAATCATTCTTGTCATTAAGCAACAAAGGGTCTGTGGTGGGGTGCAGTGGGAGCGAATATTTGTTTAGCCTCAGTTACCAGCCACAAGAACATTGTCTTAGATTGTCTGGACTGTTGCATCCATTAGCCCTACCTAATTACATCAGACAGTTTCTACCAGGAACCAAAGGACTGTGTAAGTCTTGTGTGTCCTGTATCTTTTCTATATTTTAACTGCTGATATTATCTGTTGTTGTATCATGGTGCCAGATAAATAAATAAATTCATGAAACTGATTAGAAGGCTCATGTGAATGGATCCATTCAGTTTAAGTGCACGTTTCTCAGCAGCTCAGTATCTAGCCCTATACCATAACAAGAAACAGCTGTCACTGATAATGTATTTTATGAAGACACCCCTGTAGTTTATGCATTACTCATAACAGATTATTAATAACTCATTTATCTCAATCATTTCTTCATTATCGCTATTAATACTGCATTGTTACCACACAATCTGTGGAGTAAATAACCAAACCATCACTGTAACAACAGATGGTCATTCATGATCATGCAATTACACGGCTATGGCTGCCCTACAAACTAATCTGCTATCTTCACTTGCAAACTGCAGGTAAAGACAATGGTAAGTGATATTTCAATTTGCTAGAACTCACAGGTCAATTACGACACAATACACTAGATATAATGAGATACTTATCTCAGAATAATCTAGTAGACAACTCTGTCATTTAAATGAATACCATGTAATATACATGGGTAGATTTTGCACGTAGAATATTACAGGTGGTTATAGATCTACACATGCTGTTTATTGATGATCATGTACAAGTATACACAAAAGGCTTCCGAAGCATCCCACTGAAAATCAGAGTGAGAACTCTTACACTAGTTGTGCAAGTTTTGCAGTGACTCTGCTGTTGGCTGGCAAATTTTGCTGTTTACACCCATTCAAGCCAATCAGAAGAACCAGATTAGTGACAGGCAAAGTATCTGGAGAATGTTTGCTTAATAAAGTACTTTACTACAGGTAAATACCAATAACATTCATGAGATCTGGAGCACTTCTACAAAATCTGAGAGGAAGAAATATTTAAGACAAACAAATTGCAACAAGCCTTCATGAGGCACTACAGAAGATGACTGAAATTACTCTCTTTACACACTGTACAGACTCAGTCTCTGTATTGAGAGCAGCTGAAGCCATGCATCTCACAGCACTATATCCAAAGAAAAGATGAAGCAAGAGATGTGAAATAGTCCAGTACAATGAGGGGTTAATACGTCGCAAGTGTCCTGGTCGGCTTTCTCTCATTAGCTTGAGTTACAATTAAAAGACATAATTGTACTATGAACATTCAATCCAAAGATCAGAAAGCACACAAATATTTGGGAATCGTAGTTTTCAACTATCCTGTAGAACAGAGAAATATAGTTTTCAGGGAATTTTTTAAAATAAGGAAATCTGAGCTGCAGAGAACTTAATGCGTTGGTCAGCCTCTCACAGAAACTCAGGTGACAACCAAACACTGAACACTCCTAGTACTGGCATTTAAGAAACTTACATAAAATGATGACTTATTCTGAAAATCTTAAGATCCGTATAAAAAGAAAGAAAACAATCAATATTATGTTAAAAGACACAGTTTCAGGTTTTCCCTCTATCAGAAAGAATTACTAAGGCAGATACTTACAGCTTGACATATAATTGGATATTTAATGCGATTAATTCCACCAGCAAAAACAGCAAATGTAAGAGCAGTATGGAAACAAAAGTTGAGAAGCATGTGCCATCCTTTTCTACTTATTCTGATTGTGCTGTTGAGAAATCACATTTCAAAATAAAACACAGCATATTTATTATGAAAATCGTGATTTTGAAAAAATGCTTAATACCATAGAATTAAATTCTCTGATTCTTGAATACCTACTTAGCAATCTACATATAGGGCAGAATCTTAATTATATACCATTGAAACAAACGTTAAAAAGGTAAAATCAATGGTGAAAACTGTAGAGTCTACCGGCAAGGGTTTACTGACAAAGCTTTCTCCATCAGATCAAGCATTTAGAGTAATAAAAGCAAAAGGCTTATTCCATAGCTTCAGATATGCAGAAATTTAACGAGACATCTCTAAAGAATTAAACGGAAGCTGAAGATCAGAAGTCATTGCATTAAGTTCACTTAATTAATATTTAGCAGCTTCTACAGTACAATACATTCCTACTCTTTTAAATTGCTAATGGTCTTTAACAGAAGTATGTAGTTAAAATGGCATTTATGTAAGTCTTTCATATAAAGGAAAACACGAGTTTTCTAAAACCAAGAAGATTTAGAAGTCTAAGAAAGTTTCTTTTATCCAATGACAGCTCCCAGTCGTTCAACCATACCTGGTCTTAGAAGCCAACACTGCTAAGGTAGCTGACCAAAGTGCTGCTTAGCTGGAATTTGCCAGAAAGCAATTTGATGATGCTTGTGGTTTTATATTGAATCATCAAGTTAGAAATCTTAGGAACAGTGTATAGAACATTTAGACATACATCTCAGGAAAGATATAGCTTAGGAACAACTTCAGAAAGGTTGACATAACCTTTTTTTGATTTCTCTGGTGTAAACCACATTGCTGATATTACTATCCAACAGTAATACAGATTTTAAATTATCTTTTCAGGGAGGGTTAGAAAAATCAAAGTAACTCACCATAATGTTAACCATTTAACACAAGTACTTAGAATTGAATTCTTACCTGTGATGAACAATGTAGGTGATAATGGAAGCAAACAGGCACAACAACATAACTGCAGTACATGCATATACCACAGGGTGCAGAAACTCCCCTGGGTACTGGGGAAAAGACAGCACTGTCTTAAAATCCTATTGAGAAAGCAAAATGATTTAATATTATTAGGCATGTGTGAAACTCTGAGACTTAGTTTCAATATGTCCTGTCATTTCTAGCTGTTCCCTTTCAAGGGCAGGAAAATAAAATTATGAACTTTTTCTGTAGATATAGTTCATGAATTTAAAATAACATTGGACTGCTCTTTCATCATCTGCATACACTTTGCAAGACAGAAATCAACTGTTTTGTACGAGCAGACACATCCTAATTCAAAAAGAAGGTCTGAAAAAATACATAGAATATTACATTTTCCAGGCATTAGCAGTATCTGTTCCTTCTGATAACATGAACTTTACATGTGTATTTTACTAGGACAGCAAATGCAAAATATCAAATTACCATAAAGGTCTTTAAATGGCATATACACAGCTGCAGAAGAATCACCCAAAGAAACAAAAGCCATGAGAATACACCCAAAATACTGACTGACTCGCTTCTCTATCAAAAAATAATTCCCAGTCGATACATCTCCTCTGACCCAGTGACCTTCACACTTAGTTGCAAATAGTCTACTCCCTATATCAAATCAAAAACAGCTAGACGGCTATATTAACAGCAGAGTAAAGATCCATGCATTCCTTTTGGACCCAATAGTGCCTACTGACACAATTCTTCACAAAAAAAATAAAAACTATTAGTATCCTTGTAAAATTAACCACATCAAATTCCATTCTAAACTACTGGATCTCACAAGTAAGAAATAATGGGAGAGCTAAATCTGCAGGTGTGATGGATAGAAAGCAAAAGGAGCCCTTTACAGAAAATTGTGTTTTCAGACTATGTGAATTATACCAAGTATTACAGGTTCACTGTAATACATTAAGCCACATCTGTTTGTGGCACTATATGTCTGCAAGCAAATACTATAAATTAGACAGATAAACTATCACTTGAGTGCAAAGTTTCATCTACATGCCACCAAACAAACCCCTGAAAAGTTAACAAAGTTGTGAAAAAGAAAACAGTGAAGCTACACACTTATGAAAGAACAAATGAAAACAATTTTACTTGAGGTAGCATAATTCGATGTACTAAGGAGCTAGCTTTTAACAGTGTAAATGCAAGGATCAACCAATCACCACATTTGAATATCAGAACACAGAATAAAAAGAAATACTGTATGTCCTATAGAAACATAGCCTGCAGAAGAATCAAGAACAATCAGCATCTTATAGCGAATTCAATTTAAAATAATAATTTTTTATTATTATCTCTTTTCTAATCTTGTTCAGTAAATAAGTAGTGAAATTTTTGAGTATAATAATGCATTACTGCCAATGTAGAATGTAGAATGTGCTTTTTCAGAGTTTCATATATTGAAAATTTATTTCATTATAGATATATAATAAATATATTTTGTTTTCTTTTTGATGATAATTAAATGTTATTGATCTGCCAACCTCCCCTGAGTAATCCTCCAGGGAAGAAAACATATCGAAAATCAAGTTATTTTTTCAAATGCTGTACACAAAGCAGCATAATTGTAATATCCAAGCACCACAGACACTTAGAGTGACAAGAGCATTTGAACAATCGGTTATGGTAACATTTAGGTTCCTGTTTGTATTTAGATTTTAGATTACTAGTAGTTAAACAAACAAACAAACACCCCAAACCCTTAAATATTACGTGCCAAATATTACGATGTTTAGGAGCACCAGAATATGAAAATTATCTGTAGAGCTGGGTCTCTATGGAGAGCCAAAAACACTGCAACAGACACTGAATGAAGCAGTTTATGTGCTGGGGAGAAGGACTGCTATTTGGCATGATCTCAACTGGCTGAACAGGCTGGAGGAATGGGTTCACAGGAACCTCATGAAGTTCAATGAAGAGAAATAAAAAGTTTCCTGTCTCTGGGACAGAGTAATTCCAACAGCAATACAGGCTAGGGGAGAACTGACTGGATAAAAGCTTTGCAGAAAAGGATCAGAGGGTCCCGGTAGACATTAAATTGAAAGCAAGGCAGTGGTGAGCCCTTGTGGCACATAAGGTGAACCATGTATAAGGCCTTATTAACAAGAGTGTAGGCAGCAGGCTGAAGGAAGTGATTATTCCCTTCTATTCACTACTTGTGAGACCAAATCTTGACTAGTGTCCAGTCTGGGGGCCTCCAGTACAAAAAAGGTACTGATGAATTGGAAGGAGCCCTGTTGAAGTCACCAAGACAGTAAGATGGATCAAGACCTCGATTCTAGGTCTTTAATTTATATCTCTTATCTCCCAAGAGTTGGCTCATTTTACTGAGCTCCTTTATAGTCTGGATCCCTTTATCCTCTGGTTGAAGCTGCACCACAAAGAAGGCAAGATCCATTCAGAAAGCAAGAGCAAATAGAAAGAAATATAAAAAAGCAACCTGAGAAGCTAGAATCTTCTGGGAAGCTGGACTCACTACTACCTATATGGGGTAAGCATTCTTTGTTAGGTGAGCAGCACATACCAGCTGAGGACTTAGGTGAGGAGTATGTGCCTCCTTGCAGGCCTCTAAGTGACAGCAAAGCTTAGAAATCTAGCTGCTCACACTGGGAAACATCTATGCATGCACATGCAGAGGAATCTAATTCCAGGGAATTTTGAAGCTCCCACTACACCACATGTCAACTTCCCAGATAGCAGGAAAACTTTCTGGATCTCTTTCATAGTCTTTGGTGCTTAAACTCTGCTAAGGTCTATTCTGTAGGTATAAAAATAGGTGTTTAAACAGAAAAAAATTTGAAAAGTTCATTCTTTCTTCTTTAAACCTGTCTTGATAAGCAGTCTGATTTTTCAGAGTACTGAACCATGCTTCCACAGCCTGTTACAAACAAACTGTGTGTTCTCTATCGGGAAAACGTCAAATACTGTAATTATGTCAACCTTTTCAATGACATCTCTGTAATTCTTCCCTGACTCATGAATTAACTTTTCAAAAGGCTTAGACAGGTATTTGAATTTGGAGAAGACCTGAAACATGGATGTTTAGAAGATTGTTTTTCAAGAATTGAACTTCATGAATAGGCCTAAGAAATCCTGCAATTGTCTCCAGTCACACTGAGTATTGAAAATGTTGCTTTTGTGGCTGTCATGACCCCACCAATTTGGAAAGACTTAGAAGATTTAGCGAATGCTTGTAAAACAACAGGAGAAAAACCTTAGCATGATCTGTTCCTACTATCTTGCCTCTCCTCAATTTCTCATTCACACAATTTTCCACAGATTGCTTCCAGAATAGTTTCTGGAAGGAATTTGCTCTGTTTTTGTCAGCTCAATCACCTCAGCCTAATTATTTCAAATAGCCATCGACTGAATGTATGCTGCTTTTGCAAATAACAACTACATATACTCACAAAGAAAAAAATTCCAACAAAGTCACCTAGATTGTTTGGAATAAGGAGATACATTGTGACAAAACATGAAAGGAGTTGTTTCTGATTTTATGTTAGTTTAAGCCTTCTTCAGGATTACAATAAAACATTCTAACAGTATTTATTAATCCATTTTATGCTAATTGAGAATTAGCATAGTTAGATTTAAGAATTTTACTAGTGTTTGTTTGGCAGATTTGAGGAAATTACTATTGATAAAGCAGTCTGAGGGGGAAAAGGAAATGCTGTGTACAATTACAGTAATAACTATGACTATTGAATTGCCATTCTGGTCTAAGAAACATCAAAGAAAGAACAAAGGACAATGTATGCTAAAACATATTTAGCAATTTTTGAAATTCAATCTTGCTGTTAGATATTTTTGTTATCTCCTGAAGAGTTTTTACTCAGATACACTGGCCACAGGACACTAGATTGGTTATAACATACACAAATATTGACCTGAAAAATCAGACAGTTCAGTTCACAAAAGAGCACAAATACAAAGTACTTATAGACTAGTACTTATAGACTAAATACTTATAATCAGATATACTGATCCTTCAGAGTCTATAAGTTCATAATTTTACTCTAAATCAGAAAATCATACTGCAGGGTTCATAGTTCAAGATCCTAGAGGGATCTCCAAAAGAAACTAAAGTGTGACTGTCTCTGCCTCCTACAGGTAATGGAAAAAAAGACAAAATTGGGGACTGGTTCAAACACATAGCGTATGAAGAGAAAGGCAGGAATATAGCTAGGGAATTTAGTTCAAGGTATTTTCCTATTACCCCTAGGACATAACATTCAAAAGCTGATCAGAAATAAATAATACTCTGTTATGTCTGACATTACTGTTTTACTTCTATCCACTGGCCCACCCCAGAGCAGAGTGAAAGTGTGGAAGCGTGGTGAGGGAAGGAGATGGTACCTCCTTTCCAACTCAACCTCCAGACTGTACTCTCTCTCTCATTGACATCACTTAACAACTGTCACAGAGAGAAATCAAATGACTACATTGAATCCTCTCACTTGAAGAATGCTCATGCTTATTAATTATCAATCGTAGCTGATAAATCCTTGATTGCTGCCTTTCTAAAAAAGGACTGTATGAAACTTTAATTTTAACCCTTTTACAGTACACAGGTAGAAACAACTTCTATAAAAGCAGTTCAGGGAACTTTGTCATATTATTTGAAAAGATGATAGATCAGAATATGTGCTGTACTAGCTACAAAAATGGGACATTTAGATTAACTGAGGCTTCTATTTAATCTTGTTCCACAGCAGGATATTCATTATTCTGATGGTAATGTAAAGCTTTATTGCTGCTCTTTAGTTTACTGATGCTACTTGAGTATTCTGCTGTTACTCCAGAACATAATAATCAATTATGAATTTTTATAGGCTAATAGATTAGAGAATTATAGATTAATAACATGTATTACAATACTGTAGCTATTTTCATTGGCTACGTACCATATGGTAGCTATGTTGAATTTGCTATCAGTTTGTTAGTATTTTAAAGTATATTAGGCACCCAGGTGTCAATTAAGAAGACATACATAGGCACTTTACATTGTTCACATTTTAAATTAATAGCTAAGTAGAACAATGAAATATTTTTCATTTCTGGTGTGAGAACTGAACTGCCCAGAAAAACACAGTCTCTATTAAATGAAACAATCCTTGACTTTATGCCACAAAACACTCACTAAGAAATAACACTTGAATGAAAATGGTCACACATAATGAAGCTACAAAAGTTTTCCAATAGCTGTTTAGAAAGACAGCAGTTGTAAGACATATTTGCGTGTGTGCGCATATATATATATAAAAAATATTACTTAGGGTCAGGCATCTTTTTTCTTATAGGTGACTGCGAAACATGAGCTAAGGAACATATCCCATTGTTCGCTACCATATCAACTGCAAAGCAAGGGTGAGTCGAAGATTTTCGTGTGTTGCACAGATAAAAATGAAAGATGCACACAAGAAAAAAAGCAAAGTTGAATTACTATAACAAAAAACTCCACAAAGTCTCAACCAAAATTACATACCAGTCGGAAAAGGCACACTAAAACCTGCCTCAGTTGCCTTTACAGTTATAGAAAAACTGATCTGCTACATCTTATCAGAGAAAAATGTGCATTTGGCTTTACAAACCAAAAATTAATTGTAGCCATTGTGTCAGTATACAGTTTTTGCAACCAAAACGAAAGTAGCTGTTTGCAAGCAATTAGTTAACATACACTAACTACTCAAAGTTTCAGAAGAATAGGCTAAACCCAAGCAGTTGAAGGAGGAGGAAGACATTTTGGGTGTGGCACCTGCAAAGTCAACAGGTACTTTCTTTAATAAATTTAGAAAAACATTCTCAAAGCAAAATTATGTTTCACATTTGGGGAAACAAGTGGCTGGGGTTAAAAATGGAACTCACTGACGCTGTAGGAAATGAGGTGTATTTGATGCCACTGAAGCTTAGAAACAGCTCTTAAATTCTGACCAGTTCTGGAATGGGTGAAAAAAATGTTCCAGTAACTCTGAGAGAAATCAGTTCTTAGGAAGTGGACGATAATATCTGCATTTAACTCGTGGGTGCCACAGTCTTGTGCTATGATTGGCTGCCATCTGGGCTCCATCTGACAGCAGCAGATTGGTATTCTCTGCACACGTCCTCACAATTCCTGTCTCCTATGTTTGCTGTCCCTTACGCATACACACAATACATTATTTACCCAACTATAAACATTTCTGTAATGTACACAAGCAGCAGCTACAGTGCAATCATGCACCAGCATTCAGGATCAATCTGGTATTAACAGCACATATCTGGGTATTTTTTTTTTTTACAACTGGTTTATAATAAATATTTTTAATGGTGCAAACATTTTCTCACTTATATATGTTAGAAAGCTCCAATTTTTTGTTTGATTTCCTTTATTCCCTGAATAATTATAGGTTACTATTGGACATATATTTTTGCTTTCTTGAAGGTAACTTTCTGTTAAGCAGGATAGCTAAATAACTGCAATGGGAACTGTAAGTGTGACTGAGAACAGACCAAAGCAGGCTGATGTGTTAGCACTGCACAGAAATATTTTTCTCCATGAGCAGCAATTTGGTAAGAAGGCAATCAACACTGGTATACAAACTAAAACTCCTACAGGATCAACAAGGACAGCACTGCCCTTACTTAAAAGAGCAGAAGATGTTATTCCTCTCCGTTTATTAAATGATTCAACATTGCGGTATGCCTGCAACTAATTAGTATGATCAACACAGTGCAGGGCAGGAACAAAAGCAGACCAGCCTCTGAGATGTGCTGATGTAAAACCACACGGGAGTATGCATTTTTAAACCCTGTCCTATAATTTATAACCATTACGTACTAATCTTTCCTTGATGGAACTTTCAGTTGTAAGACTGAATTTAACGTCATTTCTGATTAGGCATGTCTCTGGATATTAAAACTGACCAGCAGATTTACTAACTTAGTAGCAGTTAAATAACTTACTTTCTTTGACTGTGTTATACTAAACATTATAGAAACCAGAAGGTCAGTTACTGACAAGTAAGAATGAGAGATGCACAAAGAAAGAACATATATGCATGGCAGGAGAGAGACAGGAGGAGGGAAGGAGAGAAGAAAGGAGGAAGAGAGGGAGGGGAAGGGAGGGAGAACAGAGGTAGAGAAATGCATGTATATTTGCTAAGTCATATACTTACCATTAGCACTGCAAAGTTACTGAAGTGCGTACTCTGAATGGTGGTAATATTGCCTGCAGAACTAATTATGTGGCACCCTTCTCCCCACCAGCCTCCATGTCCATCTAGAAGGTCAAAATCCCAGAAGGCTGCAATGGGGTCTATACCCCGTGCAAAGTGCCTCAACCCTATAGTAAGAGGGCTGGTGAGGTTTCCAAAACTGCACCCATCTGCAAAAGCAACAAACTGAATCAGAGAGATGGAGCGGAAAATCTTTTATTGATGAATGCTGTGTAGAGAGATCAGATACACTAAACTATAGGGAAAAAAAGGAATAGGCATACAGGCTTAATGGTCAGAATCAAAAGTAGTGCTCACATTCGGGAAAGTTTGCAGTAGTATAAATAAATCTGAGCATTTCAATACCACAATGTGTCCAAATAATCTAATAATTCTTAACAAAGCAGATTTTTTTTTGTGTTGTTTCAGGTACTTCTGTTGTGACCAGTGTTACACTATTGCCCATGTAACTGCAGAAACAGCTCAGTTTCATGCTATGATTAATAGCCGAGACATTCTGCACTTTGAAAGTCACATTAAAACATTTTTAAAATGTTAATAGAAATGAGAGCACTATTCAGTATAAAAAAAAATTAGTAAAATTGCCTGGGTGAATAATTAATAAACATAATGACTCACTAACACACAATATATCACATTAAGACAAAAGCTTTTAACAAAACCTGTTTTACATCCATCGTATCAGAAAGTATTCTGGTGAGTATTAATACATGCAACAGGGCACTACTCTCCCTCCAAAAGCCTCTTTTTTATCAGTGCCTAGGACGTTAACACTGCGATTTTCATTGTGAAGTGTAAAAACGGTTCTTTCCTATAGCACCATGCTTTAAGAAACAACCTCTGTAACAACACTGTCAAGAAACAGTAGTCCAAAATTTGCATTCTAGTCATCCTGCAAATGCATTTCTTTATTTGCAGGATAGTCTTAATAAAATCATTCAGATTGCAAACATTTGTACTGAAGAAAGAGACTGTTTCCAGCCTCTCTGCACACTGTATACTCTGCTCCTCTATTCTCTACATCATCAAGTATACCGTAGGTTTTAGATTAAAGGAAATAATGCATAACAGCTCCTCACCTATTTTAGCAAAAACAGCTGGTGTGGCAACCGTCCTACGTTTCCCATCATCTGCAAGATTTGATGAGTTTCCTGTGCTAGGAAAGAGTTTTCCATTCCGAAAGACAATAAACTGTAGCTTGCAAGTGGAGTTATCAACAGATTGCCAGGCTGAAGACGGAGAGAAGACAGACTGTGGCAAATGAACTGAAGCTACTGCTACAGCATTCTGTACAATGAGAAAAAAAAAGAAACATTTAAAATGCAAATCACAACAGGGTTGCTTTCATGATGTTTTAAACTCCGGTACAAGAAATGTGTGCTGCCTTCCTTTTCCAACAGACTGGAAGCGACCAAAGAAGCACGAGCTGTAACCATGGGAATAGGATTGGTACAGTGCATATTAAAAGGGAAAACGTTTTGATTGAATGTGAGAGTCTATATGGTCAAGCTCCCTGCTGCAGAGGTGAGAATGGTTCTTACCATGCCTGCTAGAGGGTCCATCAACACTGCAGATCTGATTTAAAGAGACAACCTCTACCAGGTTTTCTCCTTCACTTAAAACAGAATCAGACAACTTACACTAAAACATTTCTCTGAAAGGGTACTTAAAGAGTATAAAAATGATTTTATTAATACAAAGAATTGCATCAGCAGAGAATTGCAAGTGAAATAAATAACACATTTTATGAGTATGTTTTTCTTGCTTCATATAAGGAAAACCAGTTAACTGTGTTTCACTAGTGCAGGGTTAAAAAATATTACAGACACTAATGTACAAGAAGAAAACAAGACGGCACTGGGAGAAAATGAATGAAGACTGTCAGATCGCTGTAATGGCTTTGAGTTGTGAGTGTGTTATACACCCTTTTACAAGCAGATAATTCCCTTACAGCAGAGCTATACAATACATCAAACATTATGTTCTCAGGACTTAACTCATCAAACATTTTTTTCCTACTGAAGTAGCAAACTAATCATTAAAGACTGATATTTGCAAGAAAAAGCAAATGATGAGCAATGGGAAAATAAACAGGGAGTCTGTCCTGAGCCTTGAAGTCAAAAGTGTATGTATTTAAAAACAAACAAACTACAAAATGCTGTAATTTGCATTTCCCCCAAGGGCAAAGTATAGCTTCTGTGCACAAAATTTACATAGATTATCACACAGTTTACTCTAAGCACATGTGCGCTACCTCTTTGAGAAGTAGAACAATAATTTTCACAACGATGTAAACAAACATGACATTAATATATGTCCACATGCTGGGAGAAACATACATGTGAGAGAGAAAACAGATCAGCAAACTAAAAAGAATATGAGAAGCATCTACTGACCTCATGATAAATATGGGAGAAAAGCATGAGTAGTCTATGATGTCATTGGTAAGCTTAAATAAACAGATAAAGTCTTCTGTACAATTTTCTTTATTGCCATGTATATTTTGGAAACGATTTGCAATTTTAACACTAAAAATGCCAAAAATTCCTTTTAAAAGTAAGTATTCTATCTAGGTAATGCCACTTACCAAAAATACTCAGGAATACCAGAAAAAATAACAATAGTACATTTCTACACTAAATTTTAAAATTATTATGAAGGTTTTAATGAGAACTAACTGAGCTAAGCAGCAAGCATTCATCCTTAGATTGTTTCCACTCTCTAATCACTAAAGCTGTCATAACTGGCTTTATCTCATGCTTTCGAAAAAGACATATTTTACTGTATGATATCCCAAATTATCTGCATATCCTGAACCTCTGGTGATACCATTTTGGCCATAAATTTGTTACCAATAAGTACGTACAGGAATTTTTTGAAGTGTCATTTGTCAAACCTGAGATCACTGTTGAGGACTTGCAGAAGTGTAAGACAAATTACAGTGTGCTTAACTTTATACTGAATTTTTATTATCATTCAATGCTGAAAAAAGCAACAACTATGACATTAAATTACATTAATTACTTATTATACTCAAAAAGAGAAAGCTAGAAGCATCTGAATTAGCTTATGATAATGAAACCAACAGCTAAAGGCACTGGGATAAGCAACAATGTGCTACGATGACAAAAGCAGTCCTACACAAGCCAGAGACAACAGGTTTATGGCACTTTTGCTAAGAGAGGAAATTGTCTAATTCATTGTGGTTCTCTAATCTCTTCTTCATTGAGACTTAGTGATACCAATGGGATAAGGTAATAGCGTATACAGGGCTTGGCTATGAGACTGGGGAGGTATAGAGAAGAGGCTGCACACATCTGAAGTACAGATTGCTGGTGGGTCTGTTGACATGTCGCACATCTAGAGAAAGACCAAAGTTATGTCCACCCCCACCTCCTCACTGTCTCCCTGTCTCTTCCCACACCCATCCACCCCCAGACTCTTCACTAAGTTGCCTAAAAGAAAGAAATCTGATCATGGCACCCCAAAATCTTACCCACAGACTACAGCTTTGCCTCAGAGAGACAAAGTTAAATGCAGTGATAAAAACCTGTGCACAGCCTACAAATGATTTAGTGTGGACTGGTCACACTCCTTGGGCTGACTGAGCAAATCTCATATATGCAGCAACATCTAATTACTTACATGACAAGAAGACACATTTACAGAAAATTATTTCCTTATTAGACTTCAGGAGAGTGTTTTTCTCTGTTCGTCTCCTCAAAATGTACCAAGAATACGAATACCCATAACATTAACTATTTAATAATCTTTACTAAATAATGTCTACAGCCACTTCCTGGGATACAATTTAATTGTGAATATTGCCCTACGTAATAACCAGGAAGTCTGGTGGAGCAAAGGGCAAAGGGACAGGGCTGTTCATTGAATGGACAAACGTACATGTAAAGTCAAGCCACTCACTGCACATCAAACATTTACTTTATGTAGAAATTCTTCAAAATTAAACATAAAACCCTGCTACAGCAACATGCCTGCAAACGAGCTCCTGTGCTAGGATACTAATGAGAAATGCACACACTGAGAATGCCCACACATTCACAATGCTGTTTAAAATATGAATAAATATTTGTGAACAATTTTACATCTAAGACATGTGAGAATTTTTCCAGTAGCATTACTGATTATTCACAGGAAAGGAATGATCTGAGCACTCAGGCAATCCCACTTGAGTAGACGATGGAAGGAACCTGACTGGAGGCTTAGTCTTGGATTCTGCTAAAATAAGATAGTGTGGTAATGAATAAGACAGGTCCACACTCTTTCCTTAGTTTCACTCTCACTTGGTGAAATAAAAATGATGGTATTTCTTTTGCTCTGCAAGGTGCTCCAGGGTCCAGAGATGAAACACAATATGGGAACATATTACTAAAACCTATGACAGCAACATCAAATTTTGAGTGAATAACTGTGCTTCAGATGTTTCAAAATCCACAAGAATCATCTCATTTTAAAAAAATTTATTTGGACACCATATCACCACATCACATATGAAGTGACATTTCAGAGCACGCTAGGGGCACCATCTTGGGAATCTGCTCCACCTCTAAGAGAGGAGGAAGAACACTAGAAATAGAGCCATCATCAAGTATCCTGCATAGGAGCTGCAGCTTTGCAATGACACAGGTCAGCATCGACATCTCATATTTTCCCTGGAAAAGCTGAAGAGTCTGTGTCAGCAATTTACTAGTCAAGATCTAAACATTCTGTGAGCATTTTCAAAACAGAGTATCAATAATTCCTTCATGACTCCATTTCATTTTTAGTCCTATTAACTGGATTGCACTAGCATTGATTAGAAAAACAAAATCCTGAACATACTGTAGATTTTTCTAAGGAATATTTTTCTGCTGGAAAATGCCGGTGTTTTAAAGTGTAAGCTATCCACAAACATCCACCCATTTGCACATAATTATGATAGAAATCATACGAATTTCAAAACCTGCCCATATATTCAAAAATCTGCTGTATGACCTGCAGCCAGGGAAAAAGGGCTTATCAGCTCTAAACCAGATCTGAGGATTTTCTGGGAGGTCTCCTAGGACTTCTGGCTCCTAAGACTTCCTGGAACCTGGGAAACTTTCCAAAAAAACAAATGAAAGGTTGTTTTCAACACTGAATCATAATTTGGAAAGTGCAGGTTTGTAAGTACTTTTGAAATTTCATTTCTTGTTTCCATTTCAGAGCTATTTTTTTGTGTGTGTGGATTTTTTTCAAAATATTTGAGGAACAGAAACAGCACAAACAAACCCAAATGGATCCCTAAAGTTTTAAATTTGAATCAAAAATCTCATTCTAAGAGGAAGAAGTCCTCAGGACACTGAGAGCTACTGAGTCTTGATATTTTTGCAGTTCATGCATATATGACCTGTCATATAAATGTTATAAGGGAACAATGAAAGATTGAAAGCAAAGTTTTTCCCCAGGTAATTTTATTCTGGTCAGCATTCAATTTCTTATAATCAATGCTAGCACTTACAAGGAGTTTTTAAGTGTTTAGGGAAGACAGGCTATCACCTTAGGAGCCCTTGTGGTATATTGGCCCTTCTATCTTCACGATTCTTTGAAGAAACCTGCTACCACTTTCAATATTGTTCTGCCATTATGTACTCGTCTAAAATTTAGCACCATATTGAGAAACCATACCCATTATCAGATGAAGAGTATAAAAAAAAAAGATACTTGGTAACCACTGTGGAATGACATAAATTATTTTCCTCAGATTTTTCTTGTGTATGCTTTGATACTAGATTGATTTTGAGTTCAAGCACAGTATGTCACTTTGAGATAAAATATTTTTCATAGGAAAGCAGCCATATTTAAGTCCTCAGTCATAAGGTATATTTTTCCCATCAGCAATTTCCTCAACTTAAAAACCAGCACCTTAACAACAGGTTGGAAGAAAACTGGAAGAAAAAAAAAATAGAAAAAGCAAAAAGAAAATAAAATAATCTGAAAGCCTGGCAGAGAACTGGAAAGGGAACTCCACTGCTTCCAGATTGTAAAGAATCTGATGAGGTGTTTTACAGATTCAGATGCGTATTATATTATTATGATATGCATATTATATTATTAAAGATACAAGGGTGTTGCCAAAATAGGCACATGCTACATAAAGTAGCAGTAAAAAAAAAAACATTGGAAACTAAACTGTATGGGTAATAGCCTATATTACTAAATACGTACTGAATAAGTTGTGTGGTCACCATAATAAAATTAAGCAAATAAACTATTTATTCATGTACAGTAGATTTTATTTAGTCACAGCATCTTCTTAGAAGCAACTGAAGATTTTAGTTTGGATTGTATGTTAAAAGTTTGGCAGTTAACATAACAAAGAAAGTGCAAAATTGTTTTTTTCAGCTGTCTCTCCTGTAGATACTTAAATAATACTCCTTTGGAATTATAGCAGTACATGATATATGAGATTAGGACAGGCATAGGGCCCAGTGCTGTGAGGATTTAAGTAGATTGTACATGAGTACTGATCTCCTTTTTTGATATGAAAAATATCAACAAACAAACCCCAAAATTTATACTCTCTGGGGAAAAGCCAAAGAAAGGTTCTGTAAAAAGAACGGAAACAATGCCAGTTTGAAGAAATATGGTTATACAAGACACGTACTCAATAACAAACAATTTTACAGGTCCTAAAAGAGATAGGATAAATTTTGATATTTTTTCTTTTTCCTAATGGGAGGGCACCAAGTAAGCAAAGTAGGCGATCCCCAGCCATGTTAACTTATCTACACATACTTGCTCTTAATTTGTCACAGTTTAACTACCCTTTTTAGGCTGCTGTTTAAACACAAGTGTGAAAGGCTCAGGGATGACTAGCAAGTCAAAAGCAAAATTTACATAGATTCCCAGAGAAAAATGAAGAGGTACTTCCAAAAATGCAACATAAAATCACATAGTTGTTGAGATGAAATTGCTAAGTACGTTAAGATTATTATGTGATAAAGTCATTATGTAGTAATGCTGCAGCCCACATCTATCTCAATATCTGTAAACCAAAGTATAGAGTCCAAGATATCTTTGTTCTAGCCAGGCATAAATGCTGGATTAATGCAAAGTGAAAGTGTGGCATCAACAATATAAGCAAATTTTATGAAAAGTTCTCACTAATTAACAACAAAGGTTTTCTAGAGCATTTTCTAGAACATTTCTATAGAAATGTTAGATTTAGCAAATAGCAAGGAAATTTTTGAAAAGCTGGTAATATAAAATAGTCTTGGAAAATCTGATCATCAGTAACCCTTGTCTAATAAAATTTTAAAAAAAAAGTAGTCTCCACATTAGGACTTTGCATTTCAAATTTGAAAACTTGGTAACCTCAGGAAGTTCACTGAAAAAAAATAACAGAACTTTACAAGATCGAGAATGCATAAGCAGATCAAAAAGGACAATGAGTATAATCAGAAAGCCTAGGAAGAAGAAAAAACCTCACTAATCGGTGAAACAAAACAGTATTAAATTTCAAGAAACTGATGGATATCATGATAATTGCCAAAAAAATTTACATACAGCAGTTAAGTTCTCCAGATCTATATTAAAAAAACAGGACAAAGAAAGTCATAGAGCTGCTATGTAGAAGGAAGCAGGTAATACATTTACATGGAGACAATGTTAAGATTAACGAGAAAAAAGAATATAAAAATTATCACAAATGTCAAAGCAAAATTCAATAAAAGCTGAATACTGTTATACAAATATTTTAAAGAACTGATACATGAAATTGGAGGACAACTGTAATTTTTTTTTTTTAAGGAATCTACCAAGTTGCTCAGAAAGCAATGATGACTGCTCTGTGAAATGATCTTCAGTTAGGGCGAATGAGTGAGCCAAGTTTGGCATGTCAAAAATGATATGCACAAATGAACAATTTTAATGCACAGTTTAAGATTACTCACAGCTGCTGCTGCTGCCATATTGGTCTACTTCTGTGTCCAAAGACAGGCAGCTTTTAAAGAGCTGACTGGTAAACTGCATGAAAATGTGGTTTCCTTAAGCACTTCTATATGGACCATTATATCATTGTTTCTGGGTCCTAGTGTGATTCTCTGAAATTGCTTATTCATAAGTGCATAATTTCTCCAAACCATAGGTCAGTGTTTCAAACTTCATTATTAATGCATTCATGAATATATGATCAGAAAATCTAACACTTTTTTCCTAAGAAAAGAAAAATGTGTGGAATTTTACAAGACACAACAGACCTGTTAATCTGATACCATGA
Source organism: Coracopsis vasa (assembly GCA_026283785.1). Classification (NCBI taxonomy): domain Eukaryota; kingdom Metazoa; phylum Chordata; class Aves; order Psittaciformes; family Psittacidae; genus Coracopsis; species Coracopsis vasa. The sequence goes on along the minus strand of JANHGB010046187.1, from coordinate 15,251 downwards.
GGGAAAAAGAGAAAGTGAAGGAAAAAAAAAAAAATTCAAAGATAACACAAAGGGAGAGAAGGTAGGTTTGCTAAAGATAAATAATGCCAGCTCCAAACTATAGTACTACTTTTATAGACAAGGCAATACAGTTCACCTAATTTCTTTGGTTCAATAGAATATAAGATGCTACACAGAAAACTGACAGCTGACTTGAGTCACTGAGAATTAGTAAGAAATAGTGTCAGGTTAATAAGGAACAAGCTAAACTTTATAATACAATTACTGACTTTGAAAGTAGAAGACAGGCTGGAGGGAATACACCCAAAGTTTCTATGAAAATCAGTTTAGAGACTTCCAATTTCTATTTGATGACCTTGAAAAAATATCACCTAAGACAATGTTCTAAATCATATGTTTTACAGATTTATGAAGAGAACTTCTATTATAAGCTGGTGAAATAGACCACTTTGGAAAGCAGCAGAGAAGGAAAAGGATCTGAAAGCACTGGTTGATCACAGGATGACTCAGAGCCATTATAATTTATATATAATATAACAATATAAATATAACAATATAAATATAACAATATAAATATAATATAACAATAAAAAAACCCCAATGAATACAGTCCAGAACATACCAGATGATGCATTTCCATGGAAATACTTTGATTTTAAAGACCTAATCAGAAACACACTATGTAATTGTGATCAACTGGGCTCAGTATCAGTCCATAATAGAACGGGTATAGAGGATGGCTAATAAGGTCACCATTAGAATGAATAACTTGTTTCACAGTCACAGAGTAAAAGAGTTTAGCTTTGTTAGCCTAGCAAAATGAAAGAAGAGGCTGTGCCTGTTGTCTTTAAAAATACCGTAGGAATAGTATCTAGAGATGAAGAAGAGTCATGTGAGCAAATAGCCAGCTTGAGGACAAGGACAAATAGGACGTTGGTCATGAGAAAAAATGCAGACTTAAATGTATGCGTGTTTCCTAGTCTTTACAGCAGGGAGGAAAGGACAGTTTTCAACGATTATGGACACAACAAAAAAAAACCCAAGCAAACCCACTCATAGAATCACAGAATGGTTTGGGTTAGAAGGTACTTTAGAGATCATCTAGCTGCAACCTCCCTGCCATGGGCAGGGACAGCTTCTACTAGACCAGGTTGCTTAAAGCCACGTCCAACCTCGCCTTTAACACTTCCAGGGATGGAGCAGCCACAACTTTATGTACTGGAAAGCTGCTCTGAAGTTTCCCTAGAGCCTTCTCTTCTCCAGACTGAATAACTCCAATGCTCTCAGTCCATCCTCATAGGAGAGGTGCTTCAACCCTCTGATCACTTTCATTGCCCTCCTCATAATACTTAACTCCGATATTGTGGCAATTTCAAAGACAGCCTTTGAAGCAACTCAATTATCAGCTGAAAAAGGCAATTCTGCAAAAGCCTCAGAACATGACTGCTCCAGTAGCTACAATGTAAGAACAAAGATTAAGAACCACATTTGTAAATGATTTACTGCTGATAATTTGTTAATACACTTTTTGTGTATTCCAAAATTCCACATCAGCAAATTAATTTTAAAATATCCAATTTTTACACAAGTTTTCACCTATCATGGTAATGTATCTTTTGCCCAAATGATGACAGCAACAGAAGAAACACTGTAAAACACAACAGAAATCAATAAGGGGATAACATGATATCACTTGAATTTTATATAAGAAACACCATTTTGTTATAATGTTAGTTATTAGTTTTTATATTCAGTTCAGATTAAATTTTTATTTTAAGGCTCTTTTTAGGTATTTCAGACAGCACTACATGACTGCTTCAATTCAAGGTTCCTTATTGCAAGCCAAGCAGAGCCCACAATAGACTTGTGATAATACAGAAAATTATGCCAGAGAATGCATAAAATTATTCTTCCTGAGAATGTAACAGTTCCTAAGGGTGGCTTATGAGCTTTCAACTGGAACTTGGAGGTTTTTTTTTTTTTGGGGGGGGAGGTGAGAGGGAAGATCCTTGAAGTCTTAAAGGATCAAAATTCACACTAACTTTCTGCTGTTTTTCTCTGGACCTACAGAGACTCACTGCAGCTTCATTTTTAAAAAGGATGGCTTCTGGCAGTGCACTCTACAGGAAGACTCACCCTATAAGCAGTTTGGTTCACTGGGCCCTTCAGGGATGCATTAGCTCCCAGAAATACTACATTTTCCTCTGAGCAACCTGGGATGAAGGAGTATTTTTCTTTTTTATTTAGAAGCTCAGTTCACCTTCAGGCATTAAATATGTGAGATCTGTCTGGAAAGATGATAAGCATATTTGATTTTATTATTACACTGATGAGACTGTGCTTTTAATTATTGTGGATGCACTCACAGGATGGGACAGGCATATGCTTAATTGTTAGAATTTTTAAATATGAAGTCACAATCAATAATCTCATGAGTTTGCTAGTGAAACATCAGCTACATAATTGCAAAGCTATCGCCATGGATCTTAAAAAAGGGCATCATAATTATACAGAATACCTAACTAACCAAATACCTTTTACAGCTCATTGACCACTGAATTCAATTATACGTAAGTATTACCACTTTAGAAGAAGGAGTCATTTGAATTCTAGCTTCACTATACTGGCATATATGAGGTTTTTTGCCATGACCACTTTTAATTTATTTTTTGAACTAGGTGAACTGTGTTAATGTAGCTCCCATAAACGTCTTACTTTCTGCATGGTCCATAGCCTAGTAATTATCATAAATAAGAAACTATTAGAATGGAAACAAAGAGAATTTCCCACCACTCAGACATAAAGTGTTAACAAAGATTTTTCTAAAGGTGAAGAAACACAATTTGATTTAAAGGAGAAGAAATAGTAGGTGGCTCATACACGTAAAAGAAAACCACTCAGCAGTAAACAAAATTCCTATGCATTTTAACAGAGTGCAGTACATATTGTTACAGATTTTATGATTTTTCTAAAGTCTTAGATAACCTCTGTATATCCACTTTTGAATACAAGTACACAGTGATGCATTAGGTAATACTGTAATTCAGAATGACTGAATATTGCAACTATTTAATCATCCTAGATGATATAATTTCTAATTTCACTGATGTGGTATTCACACCTAGTTAAGCTAGATAAATATGAAAGTTCATTTAGCATTACATAAGTGGGAATGTCATGAAAAAGTGCCACGCCTTTTGTGTTCTGGTTTCAGCTGGGATAGAGTTAATTTTATTTCCAGTAGCTGGAAAGAGGCTGTATTTTGGATTTAATATGAGAACAGAGCTGATAAGGCACTGATGTTTTAGTTGTTGCTAAGTAGCGCTTACCCTGAACAAGGACTTTTCAGTCTCTCGTGCTCTGCCAGTGAGCAGTGGCACAAGAAGCTGTGAGGAAGCACAGCTAGGGCAGCTGACCTGAACTAACCAAAAGGATATTCCATACAATACAATATCATGCTCAGTATAGAAACTAGGAGGAGTTGACCAGGAGCTGCTCAGGGACAGGCTGGGCATCGGTAGGTGGGTGGTCAGCAGCTGTATGTGCATCACTTATTTTTCTTGGGTTTTATTGCTTCTCTCTCTTTTTAATCTCTTTTGATTATTATTAATTATATTTTACTTTATTTCACTTATTAAACTGTTATTGTCTTAACCTATGGGTTTTGCCTTTTCTGATTCTCCTTCCCACTTCACTCTGGAGATGGGGTGGGAGTGAGCAAGCAGCTGCATGGTACCCAGTTGCTGGCTGGGGTTAAACCACAACAAAAAGATTAATGTCGAAATTTTTAACAAACAATTTTGATGATATAATTTTCCTGAGGGAAAGTAAGCTTCTACATTGCACATGATGTAGAGAAGCTCAAGTAGTAAGTGTTTTTCTGGTGCTGCCTTTTCGTAAGAATGACTGCAATGAAATACTGACATTGCTGCTGGATGACTACTGAAACATTGCCCCTGTCTGATAATGGAGGAAAGCTGAAACTGCTGAAAATAATTTTAGCAATTCGGGTCTTTTAGAAGTGAATTTAAAAGTTCCACACCATGAAACAACTCAATATTCTACAGATTTTGAATTATTTGGATATTATCATCAGGAATGATCCCTACTGCCTATAGCCATTAAAGAATTCAGACCCAGCATTACTGTTTCAAGCCATAACTTGGGTAAGGCACACATATCTAGAAGCAGATACAAGATTGCTACATTCCTTTGCTTTGCTATATAGAGACAGTTACATATTTGAAAAAGTGGAAAGATCACATTTTCTTTAGTTCACATATGCACAGTCACACCTTCCTTCATTCTATTACAAGATACAACTTCACTCTCCTCACAATAGCCAAGAAAATATGCCTCCTCAAGAGGAGCAAATATGATTTCTTCCCTCCTTCTGTTCCCAAATTGTTTTTCATTTTGAAAACCCAATATATTTTAGTCTCCCACTTGCCAAAACAATAATCTGCTTCCTAACTTCAGTCACTCAGTCTATTTATTAGCTTCTACTGTACAGTCAGAAAGCATGTGTCATACGAAGAAATGTGAAAAAAAAAAGTGAATAAACTGAGTACAGTTACATTGGCAAGAGAGAGGTTCTGAATTACAGAAGTGTCTTCACATTAGGGTGAAAATACCCAAGGTCTCAAGACGCTTGAGTTGTATGGTGGTAAAGTGGATGCATATCAGTAATGGCAAGTGACATTTTAAGAGAATTCTTCTAATTGAGATGTTGAGTATAAACAAGATGGACACTCTACTACTGCTAGTGCCTGTACCTGTTAGTAGCTGCTGCTCCCCAAAGCTCCCATGCAAAATCATACACCTGGCTTTGTAAGTCTCGCACTCATCTTCAGGATTCTAATACACCCAGTGTGGACACAGCAGATAAGATATTGAGCTCAGTATGACAATGAAATGGTGAAGTCTGATTTTCTCCTTTAAAGTTCAGTTCTGGACAAGTGTCATGCTGAACACCAAGTCAGAGCAAAACTAAACATACATTTGGTACATGCTTGTGTGTAAAATAAGAGACTATAGATATTAAAAGGATTTATCAAAGGCAGATTTACCTAAGCTGATTATCAGCACTAATGGGTCCAAATGTGTGCCACAGTGGTGATGTGAGCCTTTGTTTCTGTCTTACTTTCTTTACTACTGAACAGAAAAGGAAAGGTGAAAAGGAGTCCAATTGGAAATAAAGTTGCCAATTTGTTAAGAATAGCACCCTTTTCCAAGTCATTCTATTTTGGGGTTATATATAGAAAACAGATATTGCCCGAGGAATAGTACATTCACCCCCCCTTTTTTTTTTTCTTTACAATGTAAGTTGTTCTCTTGCAAGTAATGTATTTGCAGATACATTTTCTCCAACAATCTAAACTAGAATAATGAGGAAGCTTTGGAAATAAAACATTGTGGGTTGTGTACATAAGTCCACTGTATATGTGAAAATCTGTTCTGTTGGTCCTTTGGTTCAGCCAGAAAGCATTTAGAGCCAAACAGAACACTTTCACCTCCAACTGAATCATATGTACTCTTCATCACTCTTCATCCTCATTACAGATTCCTTGTTTATTTGGACAGATTCCTTAGTTCAGAATGCATCTATTCTAAGAAGTGTTTAGGGACAACCTACCTTGATTCATTCAATTAAGTGTTTGGATTTTTGTGGGTTTTTTTGGTTTTTTGTTTTCAGCTTTTTTTAAGGGATTTGTCACAGAGTTATGGTAACATCAAAAATACTTGCTAGCATTATCCACAGTAAAATCCAGTAACAACCACAATGGAAGTGAGGTCTGAGTGAATGTTGCATCATACCATGTCTCCACCAATCTAGTGATAACTTTATACAGTCCTTTTAGCTGAAGAAGGTTGGAAGAAAACTCACTCTTATTTCCTGATGTTTCACAGATATCAAGAAATCACCTAGGCATGTGTGAAAATTTTTCCTTGTTACTACAAAAATAGTCAGTTGACACAGTCAATGTTAGGCATTTCATTTCTGAAAGCTGACCAAATTAAAATCTAAAGCCTCTAGTCAAATCAAGTTTTGTTACTCAGCGCTTTGAAACAGGGATGATGTTTTCCTGACCAAGGTTTTAAAATACTAACATATATTATCAGCTCTTCTCATCAGTCATCACTACATGAAAACTCATAATTTATATTGGGTGAAGATGATTTTGTATTTCTGGGGCAGTATGCACTGTATTGCTCTCACTCTAGAGAGCACCTTCGAGTAGAGATGCCAAAGGAGGTCACTTGAGACTTCTTACATGGTGCATGAACCCAACTGATGTCAGCACTAACACCAGGAGGATCATCCCCTAATTCCCATTCAGTGATTGTTGAGAATGAAGAAACCTAATATAATTGATTTCTAACACTACAGATTTCTTTAAATACTTGAATAGGTGCTAACCTAGCTGAAGTTAGATGGGATGAAACTTGTATAGTAATAAATGAAGACTGAGAACTAAGAATTTACATTATTCTTCTCTCCCCATTTCTTAGATTGAACAAAAGGGAATAACAATCTTAATTCTTCCAAATGCAAAGCTGCTTTCAGTTTGCAATGTACTACAGATGCGGATAGGAAAGCATAGCCTTTTTGGTTTGCTCCTGGCTTTTGAATTAATACAAGTTTTCAAGTATTAGTGCTGCAGGGCCTATATACTGAAAAAGCATCATCAACATGTTCATTAAAATAGCAGTCTATAAGCCATGCAGTGTTCACTTTTAAAATTTCGCAAAAGTTATATAAGCAGCAAATTTGCAATTTAATCAGTGGAAAATGAATTGGTTTACATTGTTATATATAAGCATTTGCAACGGTTTGAATATTTTTGGTCTCCTGCTCTTGCTCTACTGATTTTCTAATCTTTTTCAGTAAAGGTCAATTCTTCTGGCATCAGTATATTTAATGTGTTTACAAATTTCTACCAAAGGCCTTTATTCTAAAGGGCTTTATTTTAGCAGTCAGACACATCAACAGTGTGTATAATTCAGACTTTCTCAAGGGCTTCGACTGCCAAATTTGACTGATTTTTTTTTTCCCATGTTATCATTCTTGCTGAATCACTTCAAGTCTCCTATTAAACTGAAACATCTTTATTTTAGACAGTAGCATAAAAACTTAATATCTTAACCATTTCACTGTTTTTTATTCCTGACTCCCCAGTTTTACTTTCTTCATTAAACAGAATCAGAGTATTTTGTTGAAGCCTGCACATTCATTTCTGGACTCTTACTACTGCTACTACTAGATGCTGATATGAGTACCTGAGTGTATGAATTAATTATTTAGGAGCAGGGATCTGTAAGAAATAAGCTCAAGGAGGTAAAGGGAAAGAAAATCAATACAGAAAAATTTTGACTCATGCCAACTGAAGAACTAACATCATGTACAAAATTAATAACAAACATTATTAGCTGAAAGACTGTATTTGAGAAAAACTGGCAGGGTCATAAATTGTCTATCTTGGCAATGAGAAAGACTTCTGGATTTTTATCATCAGGAATTCTGAGTTCTGGAAGATCTATATATCTACAATGATATGAAAACACTGCTGCCAAGGGCACAGACTCTACTAAAAGCTGTATTCCTGTTTTTCTCAGACTACTGTCTAACATAAGGAAGAATTATTTTTATACCCAGTATGAGAGCCTAGATAAAGAGAGAGTAATTTAGCAAACTA
>JANHGB010046185.1:0-39619 GCA_026283785.1 Coracopsis vasa | reverse complement strand
GTGCATGTCTTTGGGTACAGTCAGAGCGGGGTAGAGCTGAAAACCGGCCGCAGGTATCATCCGGTGCCCAGGAGGTAGTCCTGCTGCACAAAGGCTTCTGGCACTTGGGTGCTTGAGGTCTTGCTTTATGCTTTTTGACTCCCACCTGCTTGTTTTGATGGTAAGTTACTGATGCTGTTGCTCCTTTCCCCACACCTCTGCAGTGCTGTGCAGCTCAGGGATGAGTAATGCTTCTTAAAGGAGTGTTCCTGAACCTTTGATGCTGGATGCGAGATTGAGCATTGAATCTCTACATTTTCCATTGCAGGATGACTGTACATTCCTATCAAGTGATTCATTTGACTCACAGACCTTTCCTGCAAACCGAAATCCCTCTTCAGACCCTCGCAGCAAAAGGGATCTCGAGCAGAAGCCCAGGTGCCTTGTTGGAGGCTCTGTTTGTGCTTTCCACAGCCGATGCTGTGCACAAACAGGTTGCAGTGTAAGGCTGTCCTTGTCCTCCCGCTACCGAGCGTGCTTGGTTCTCTCACATTCCTTTTCAGTGACGTGTGACAGCTTTTCCTTGCTCTTTCCCCAGAGGGCCTGAGCAGAGCTGTTTACCCTCAGCTTCCCCTCCAGAGGCAGGCCAGAGACTCCTCGAGCACGGAGGTGAACGTGAGGGGGAAGGAGGGGAGAGCATGACCCAGGAGTGAGGCACAGCTCCAGTGCTGTGGCTGGATCTGGGAAGGTCATTCCAGGCAGTGACACACAGCATCGTGTTCTGCTCCTCCGATGGCATCCGGTACCTGCCCTGAACCTGGATTCACCCGTGTTTGGGTGTGAAGCTGCAGCATTTAAACTGTAACTCCTCTTAATGTGAGCTTTTACAGTTTTGAGTGCTTCCAAGTTGTAATCCTGCTGGAATGACAGGTCCCTGGGATGCACAGGCTGCTTGTGTGATACGACTGCAGCCGATTACTTCATGGTCAGGTTTTAGAGCCTGACCTCTGAGCACAGGGCTGTGTTGTGGGGATGGGAAGAGGAATGTGATGTGTAAGGAGTGGAAGGTGTAGCCCATGGGGAATATGGTTCTGCAGAGCCTTGCTGACAGGAGGGACTTGCTCCCGAGCAGGTTTGTGGTCTCTTTAGGAGGTGCACATCCTGGCCTTAGCCCACTGCAGCATCTCAGATGTCACTGTTAGCTATTCTCTAAGACTCCACCACATTCCATAACCAGGGAAAGGTTCTTGTTTTCCCTGAGGCAGCTGGTGCATTTAAGGAATTTCTGGTACATGCTGGAGTAGAAACTCATTTTGTACCTGAATCATGGAAAGTCAAGCTAATAACATTGAAGCTCCTTTCTGGAGAGATGGACCCAGTTCTCCTGCACCACACAGACCTCAGTGGCCATGCCAGCTCTGCTCAACTCATTCCTCTTTTCACTGCCCGAACTCAAGCTGCAAACAGGGAAAGCCCCTTTGAAGGCACAAAATGAGACTTGGCTTTCTCCTCACCGGTTGCAGTGGGGCGGTCTGAGGCTCTGTATGCTCACAGGGATCACAGTAAGGTGCTTTCCACACAGGACAGCAGCATCAGTGTGCTTGCTGATGGAGCTGGAAGTGGTTGGCTTCTGCTAATTCACGTGCTCCAAAGGAGGAGCTATTAAAGTGGATGGGTAACAGCAGTATTGGGTGACTCTGCTTGGGAAAAGCTTTCTTGAGTTGTTCCCGGCTGCTTCTGAATCCCATCGGCTTTGGTGGGGATGGAATGATCTCTGGTAGGGAAAGTAGATGTCACTTTTACAACTTTCACTCTCTAAAGTGAAAGTAACCCTTGAAAGTGACATTTCCAACCTTGTTGCCTTGGAAGCTTATTCACTGGCCTGGATGTGCTCTAAGATGTGCTCTCAGCTGCAGTCGCTCTTCTTGGGGAGCGAATTGCAAACTCCCTGGGTTATCTGGATTCTAGCACTGAAAGCAGTGAGGTTTTAGTGCTGCCAGTCCTGCACTTGGTAAACAAGCTTGTTTTACACCTGTATTTAAAGAGAGGGAGAAACAGTGATCGCTTTGTGAGACAGGGCCTCTGTTGCTGGTGTGCTTGAAGTTCATAGAAATCTCCTGTACTTCCTGGTAATATGTCCCTGGAGAGCAAGGGCATCACAAGTGGTAGCAGTGAATGAGCAGGGAGATGGGAAATGTGATCTGCAACCCCTGCAGGCTCCTCCTGCGCCTCCGTGTCAAGGGAGGTGGCATTTGTCACTGGGCCTTGTGTAAGGATCTCCAATGGCACAGATCCCGAGGAGCTGTGGAATGGGTTCAGTATGTGCTCAGCAGAGCTGCGTAGCACTTACGCACAGCTCTGCAGCCCTGAGCAAGGGTTTGGGGTTACAGAACCTCTGTGCAGCTCCACAGGTACCTTTCTGTGCTGCCATAAGAGTTCCTTGTAAGGCAGCTCCCATCCCGACTTGGCAGCCTCTCCGTCTGCTCCTTGGGAGCTGCAGATGTGCATCTTGGAGCAATTTACTCCTGGTTGTGTGTAGGGCTACCAGAGCGCCTGTTCCCACATGTGGAGCATGGCTGCAGAAGGGAATTCAAACAAATGGAGTGCCACTTCCCATTTCGCAGGCTCCTCGGACAGGAGCCAGGGCAGTTCTGGTGGCTCCAGCTTGCCCACCCTGCCTCTATCACTTCCCACATGGGCTGCTGAGCCTGCAGAGCACTGTCTGTGGTCTCTTCCCCTCTTAAGGAGCAGGAATCCCTCAGCTGAGAGCAGCTCATGCTTTGCTGGGACACAAGGAGGGAAACTGGGTGCTGCTGGGTACCATCACACAGAGCACTGCTTCCTGGTGGTGCACATTGGGATGAGTGGTTTGGTACCAGCAATGCCTGTTCCTGTGTGGTTTATGGACAAAAGGAATTTGTAGGGAATACCCACTTCTGGCTGTGTGAACTGGGGAGTTACCCTGATACACAGCTTGCTGTGCTAGATGTAGAGGTGCAGTAAGTCAATAGCTGCATCCCTTCGTTCTTGTGAAAGTAAATAGCCTGCTGAAAGGACAAGTGGATGTGTTGCTGATTTCCTGGTGCTGGTGCTCCTGCCCTGCTTGATGTAGGAAGTGGAGAATGGCATGAAATGGGAAAACTGCTGGAGTCTGTGGTGGCTGCCTGGGAGGGTGGAAGGGAACAATACCTGCTGTGCACTAAGGTACCAGCCGTGCTTGGGATGAGCATCCCCCCTCTTCCCTTCCTGGAGTTGTGAGTCCTTGTGTCTGACCCCTCTGCTCAAACCCCCATCCTGAGGCACACCGAGTTGTGTTGCAGACCTGTTGTAAGCCCCCTGTAGATGGGCTTTACTTATTTGGGGTTTGTTTCCTCGCAGCCTCTGCACATATAAAAGAGGCTTTGTCCTGCGTCGGGCCCTGAATTCCCATGTACAAGGGGAGGCATTGAGTGAACTCCAGGCTGTGGCTTTGCTTCCACGTGCCCCTGCTGCCTTCACCTGGATTCAGTGCTCGCCTCTGACTCAGTGTTTACTCTTCAGTGTTTAAACACTCCCTAGAAATTCAATCTTCTAAGCACATTATGCTTCACACCAAGTGCCTGCAGAAGCCCAGTTGTGCAATGCCTACGCTCGTGTATTGGCTGCTGTCTTACTCCCTCAGAACAGGATTTACGGTGGCAAAGCAAAGCAGCAGCCACAATTAGAATTTGGGTACTACAACACTACGGCTGCCTTCAAAATAGCCCTGTCTGTGCTCCAGAAATACCCCTTGTCCCTTGCTGTAACTCAGAGCTGGGGTGCAGTGATGGTTACTTGGCACACGTTGGTGCTGAGGACAGGCAAACCCCCTGGACACCTTGCATCTGCCTTCCCAGTTGCTGTGAGAGTGCTGGTGCTCTGTCATGGTTTGGCTTTGCAGTAGGTTTTCAGTTCCGGAGAGCGTTATCTGTGGGTTTAAGCCATCCCTACTGATAAGGGAAATCAGATACTATTGTTGGAAGTGGCTTGTAGGTTGCTGGAGTGTTGGAATTCAGAGCTACACCGAAATGAAAGGGGATGCTTTAAAACACTGCTCTGTGCAGTTTCTGCTGTGGAGCCGATTCCTGTCAGGCTGCTGTGTTGGGAAACAAGCTTCAATTTAGGCTAATCCTTGTGTTTCCGGGGGAAGAAGCAAACTTCCTAAAGCTCCAAGAGGCTGGTACATCAGCCACGTGGAGCTTAAACACTTCAGTGCCCACAGAGGCTCTGTCCCAAGTAGCATCCCTTGCAGGGCAGGATGAGTGGTGGTGGAGGGAGATCCCGGCCAGGCATTCCTTGGATGTGCTGCTTTATGGGCACTGCCACCTCCCTGCAGAGGTGCTGCTGGGACCAGGTTGAGGTTTTAAGGTCACTGCTTTTAATCTCTCTTAGTGCGTATCTATGAGTCAGTGCAAATAATGAGACATGAAGGTGCAGGGGCACGGGGCAGGACAGTGTTCCCCAGTCAGTGCTGCTCACGCCAGCACCGTCTGCTTTGCTTCTACTGCAAAGCATGTGCAGGATCAGGTGAGGAAAGGGCTGTCCGTGGCTGGGATCTCTATCCTGGTCACTGAGGGTTAATGTGAGGAAGGCCGCATTCCTTAGCTTCACTTTTGGCTTCTCTTCCCAAAAATTTCCACTTCATTTCATAACAGTTCTGGAGTGAGGGGTGGTGATGCTGGAACCTCCGAGTCTGAATGTTCTTGTTTGCAATGGGGGGCTGAGGCAGCCACGGCTCTTCTCAGGCCCAGGAGAGAGTGGTACCGTCTTCCTGACAGTGACATTAACCCTCCTAAAGCAGCTAACTGGGGGACCTTTAATTAACTTGGGGATGGAGGCAGTGACCAGAGGTGATGGCTTTGGGAAGAGAATGGCTTTCTGCTGTAGTCTTGTGCCTGATGGAGGTTGTGATGTTTTGGCCTGTAGATGTGAAACCAGAGTTTATTATGTGATGGCACATGTATTGGTGCCTCATGTGCACACAGGCACCGGGCTCTTTGGATCAAAACCACTACATGGGCTTTGTACTGACAATACTTCGGGTATATCACCTCAGAGCTGATAACCTCATCCAGATCATCTTCATGCTGCTGAGCATGCGCTGGTGCTGTGGCCAGCAGAGTCTGTGGGTACACAGCAGCCCACAGACATGTGCTGCCCTCGGCATTCCCAGCGTGGAGCAGCCTGGCCAGGACCCTGCGTGTGCCTCTCCAAGGCAGGGCCTGTGTGAGGCATCTTGTGACAGGGCTGCTGCTTGTTTGTTCCCATAGAAACTGCCATCTGATCGTGAGGCAAAACCTCTGCTGGAAACCAGCCTCTAAAGATCTGAGTGCAGCATCCAGATCCGGCATCCTGCTGTATCCTGCTCTACCCTTTGCTCCAGAGCCTGTGGTGCTGGTGCACTTAGCACCTTAGAATAGCCTCAGCAATAAAGGTGATGCTGTCACTGGTGGTGAAGCTGGCAATTGCTTGGTGCTGGTTCCTTGGTGTAGGGTGTTTGGTGTTCTCACTGGGGTTGTGGGAGCTGAGCTGCCTGCAGACCCTTTGAGAAGTGCCTGTGATTCCCAGGATACCCCAAGAGTTCGGGGATTGGCAGTCACGCAGTTGTGGCAAAATTACAGCGTAACTGCCTCTTCTGCAGGTATGTGCTGTAGTGCTGCCTGTTGCTGTAGTTTATATTGAATATCCAAGTAGATTGACTTTGATATAAGCAGACCTAACCCTTACAGGTATTCCCAGATGGACTTGGTGGAATATGAAGTTGTATCTTAGCTATTGCTTTAGACTCTCTCTGATACTCTTGCAATCCCAATGTGATAGTTAATGTTCCTACAGCCTTCTTTAACCAGGAGCTGTTACCCTTCAGAACAGAACTGCAGCTAATGTTAAGTACACATGAGGAGCGCTGTGTGTGCTGCAGAACCTCCTCCTGGAATGTGGGCAGGATTCCGTGTCACAGCTCCGCACGGAGCCACCGCCGCCTGGGCTGTGGCGAGGCGCAGGGTGAGTGAAAGGGATTGTTATATGGGATGACAGATTCCTCTGGAGGTTGTTGCTGTGTGCAGAAGGGAAGCCAAGACATCAGTGCCTAATATCTTCCAGAAGTGCTCTGCTTTAACCCTTGAGGAGCCTCAGGAAATCAGTTGGAAGCCACTGCAAAGGCTCCCTGTGGCTCTGCTGCACATCCTGATCCATTGCCGGTTAGTTTTCCTGTTGGCAGCTTACAGCAATGGGATTTCTTGTGCTGTGTGGAAGACTGGGGAGTTGAACCAGAGCTGCCCTTACTGTGTGTTGTTACTTCTTGTCATTAAGAACTAGCTGCTGCTCTTGCTTGTTGAGAGATGGTTGCAGTGCTCATCAGCAGCCTTCCCTCCCCTTCTTGCTGCTGTGCTTCCTGGCAGCCTGGGCTCCTGCAGGATCCTGCTCCATCCCCCTCGGATGCTTGGCTCTTCCCATCACTGCCGAGGTGCGGAGCTGAGTGCACACGAGCTGCTTTGTGCTTCCCTCCTACATGCAGTGCAGAACGATGTGCACTGCTTTACCTGATGGGAGATAGGGCAGATAAAGGCACATCCTGTGTTGTCACCACATTTTCCCAGGCCTTTCCTTCATTCCCCTTCATTTAAAGGAGGTTGATGCCACATTGCACAGGCATGGCCCGACCTTGCTACTTTCGGACAGGAGTTCAGCTGCTGAATGACTTCATGGGAGGAGAGTGATTAAGGAACCAGTTCGAAGGTGCCCTCAGATGGAGGGTGACCTGTGCTGAAAGGGACCAAGGTGAGCAAGTGTCCTCCCAGGCTTTGATTCCCCTCTTGGCTTCACTTGCGGGCAGAGTGCAGGCTAGGGCTTACACACCATAGCCAGGCTTACGTGACCAGGATCTGCTGCTTCACAGCCCATTTGATGTGTGAACTGCTTTACCTCCATGTAAATGCTCCTCCATAAGGCCCTGTGCTGGTTTAACTGAGCTCATTCAGAAACCGGTTTTAATTAGCAAGTGCAGTCTTTGTCTCGTAAGTGCCAAGATGGTGTTTGGTTTGCACAGGACCCAGGGAGGTATTGCTGCAGCGCTGTCAGCACAGCATAGGGCTGAACCACAGCGGTGCTCACTGCCCTATTCTCGCTCCTGTCATTCCAGCAAAGCCACACAGCACTTGCATTGCTTCATCAGAGCCCCTGTGATTGCTAATGCTGCAAGCAAAGCTGCATTCACCGTCTGTGCGCTGGGTTTGAGGCCTGCAGCTCAGCTGAGATTTGACCAGATAGTGGCCTGATTTGCAGTTTGAGGTCTGTGCACGGGTCACAGCATGTGCTGCTTGGGAGATCTCTGTCTGCCCTAGAAAGTCTCTTGTTAGATCAAAGAGCAGGAGGTAGAAGTGAGTCTTAAACCAAGGAGCTGGGCCGGGGAGTCCAGCATTCTTGAGACAGGAGCCTTTACCTGCCTGTTACTTGAGTTTCTATCCCTTAGGCTTCAGCTGATGTTTAACACTGGTTCTTAGGTGTTCTTATGAAGGAGTTCAGTGAAATCACATCAGCAGGCAGGCAGCTTTCCTTGCCTGCTGTCTGCAGATGGACATGTGGACATGTTTTAGTGTAGTAGCATGGGCCATCGTTGGGGCTGGCATTTGTGGGTATAGTTTGCCTTTTTCTTTGGCTAGGATAAAGAAATAATGTTCCATACCACCTCTAATGCATGACTCTGACCCCCATGAAGTTCTCACACTTGCATCTGTTAAGCATTACAGTGATTTTATAAGGCTTCTGAACTAAAGAAACAAATCACTGGCACCAGCATCAGCTGAGGCTATGGAGTGGAAGGTTTCTTCCTTGTGTAACAAGGTTCTAAGTGAAAGGATGGGGAGGTCAGTTGCTGTGTAAACACAGCATGTGTAAAGCTGGAGGGGTTCAAAAGAGGTGGGAATTGTGTGACTGTGCCCCACTTCTGTACTCTGTCCTCGGCTCCATCCAGCTGTACATGCCCTGGAATGATGAGATTGTCCCCACTGGGTTTAGCAGAGCTGCAGGCAGTCAATGTGGGGTCTGTGCTTCTGCCACTGAAATCCAGACCCATTCCCCTGGGATCGGGAAGAGGTCACAGCAGAGCACAGCGCTCACAAGCAGGGCATTAACACTGCACCAGGCCCAAGGGTTTGCCTGTATTGACTTTTCCCAAAACACCATTGGTGTTTTCTTCACCTTGTGCAAGGCACAAGTCCCTGCATTGATTGTGAAGAGGGATGTGGACACGGTGATAACTTCCTTCCTGAGCAAACACACTTTGCTGTGTGCATCTTGGTCCTCGGTTTCCTGCTTTCAGTTGCTGCCAGTATTTGTTTGTGCCACCTCCAAAGCCCCCAGTTTGGCTGCAGAATGGCCTGGGTTTATCTGCTGCATCCCTGAACTGCGAGGTTCTGCTGGTGGGTTAATTCCAAGGGGGAGATGCCTTTGTTTGCCCAGGAGCTTGTTGAGAGAGGTCTGTCCAGTCTGATAACAGACATTGTCTGGGTGTGTAAGGATGTCAGAGCACATCTCTGCTGTCGAGTGTTCTCCTATGGGTAAAACCTGTACCAGTTGCCTGTTTGCATGTAGAGTGCTGGCTTTCAGTGCCCCTTAGCACCCAGGCAGGCTTGTGACAGCCAGCCTGAAGAACATGTGCCTCTGCCAGCCGACCATCCCTCCAGGAAGGTGATGCTGCTGACAAGTGACACCTAAAGTGACAGCTCCCCACTGAGCTGCTGTGGTGTGTGAGGACACTGGGGCGTGCAGCGTGGGGCAGGTCAGCAGGAGAGCCCTCAGGAGGAGCATTGCAGCAGCTTTTCCTTTGTCTTCCCCTGCCTCTGTCTCGGCTCCGTTCTCTGGCACCAGAGCTCTCCCAAAGGCCCTGTGCAGCGTCAGTATCTGCTTATGGGAGTGATTTTTACCCCTCCAGCAGCTGCTTAATCCAAAGGGGTCGTGTTCGGAGCTTCCCAAGTGTCCCTGGCAGGCAGGAGCAGCTGGAAAGAGGAGCTCTTTGCTGTCAGTCCTCTGACAGCTCATGTTGGCACCCAGCAAGGCTGTAGTGTAGTGGACAGAAAGGAGAGTGCTGCTGTGCGGTGCTGTGGAAGGAATTCAGGTCTTGTCCATGCCTTTAGACTGGCCTCCTCCAGGCTTACTCCTTTAGCAGCCCAAAGCCCTGCTCCAGGGCCAGCCATGGAATAACAGAGGAGGCCAGTCTCATGGCTGTATTCCTCCGCAGCAGAGCACATGCAGTGAGCACTCAGTGAGGGTGTTCAGGAGGGATGGGGAGCGGGAGGACGCCTCGGAACAATTGTAGGAAGTGTTTCTCCTAAATCAACATGTTGGGTTCTTTCAGTGCAGTCAATTTGCCGGTGCCATCTGTTGGCTCTTGTTACACTGAGGAGATCAATTGCTGACTTATGGCAACGCTTCCTGGCCCAATTCCACTTGTGTAGGGATTACTGATGAGGCTGCTCACGTGCTCTCTTCCCAAAGAAGTGGGGCTTCTCCTGGTTTCAAGTGGAGCTGCTACAGAAACAACTGAAATGGAAAAGGTGGTCTCTTTATGGAATGATCATCCATGCAGGAAAGCTTAATTATAGTTCAATTACAGTTATAATTGGATCCAAGCAAATGGGTGGCATGAAGTCATAGGTGTTAGCCCAGGACAGGGTCCTAGCTTTTCCCTGTGCTCACTGCACAGAAGGGAAAGGAGACTGCACTGACCTATGAGTCCTTCCCATGAAAACAGACTCTGCTTCTCCCTTTACTCCCCTTTTCCCCTAGTCCTGAGCATGGTTCCTGCCCTCAACCTGGGCACGTGGCAGTTCATTTCCCTGCCCTTGGCAGGGCACCATGGATTCGAGGAAGTCTGCAGGGATATTCGCCACGCTCGGCTCATAAACAGGATGTCAATATGGATGTTCATTCTCCCCTGCCTCCTTCAGGAGCCTCTCACCTGTGCCATGATCTTCCAGCCCTGGTGGCTACCAGGGTATCAAATCTGGTGTCTTGGGGCAAAACAGGGATGTACAGTTGTGTTTCTGGTGATGCTGGAGGAGCTTCAGGAGAAGCCTGTGTGTTTGAGAGCAGGAAATGCAAAGGCTGCATGTGCTGGGATGTAGAAAAGGGTTGGTGCTTAGCACAGAAGGGGCAGCCTGGGCTTGTGGGAGCTCCCATCTGGGAGCATTTTGGGGTGTTTGGGCCTGAAATGACATTTCTGCTCCTTGTGACTTCCCGTGTGATGCAGTGGGACACCCTGACATCAGTGGTACTTGCTCTTGCCCTTTTGCCTCCCAGAGTTTCAGTTCCACTCCTTTAGTTCCCCAGCTACCCCTTTGCTTTGGTTCAGACTTGCTCTGCTGCTCACCAGGCTCTTGCCTGACATGCACACAAACAGCTCAGGATCATGGAAATAGGGAGCAGTGTTTCCAGGAGAAGAAACACCTGGAAATACAATGGACTCCTGAAATTCCTGTGCTTTCCCTTGTGGGGATTTCCTACTTCCACCCTCGCATTTCGTGGGGAAGCTCCGAGTTTCCTGAAGCCGGAGCACGAGGTGCTTTCCCCAGGGCTTTCAGGAGCCTTTTACCTTTCATCCACAGCAGTCACTGGAGGCATTGGGACGGGATGAAAACACATTGAAGGAACCCCTCCAGAAGGGCCAGGTCCCTCCTCATCCCCCCTAAAGATTCAGGTCTGTTCAAGGGCCACTCTTTGGCCCAGCTGACAGTATGGTCCTTCACATGAGGGCATCTCCTGGCTGCTGTGTGTGTTCCTCTGCACCACATGTAAAGCCCCCAGTGTAGTGAGATGACAAGTGTGGGGCAGGCAGGGGGACAGCAGCCTGCTGTGTTAGCAGAGACAAAACCAGAGTGATTGAGTTCTGTTCTGTCTGGCCCTACCCGCTGAGCTCTGTTCAGTCAGATGTTCTATATCCCTTGAACTCTGCCACGAGTGTCAACTCCAGTCATATAATTAAGCTGGGAAATGAGATTTCCTTTGAGTGACTGTAGAGCTGGGGAATGAGTAAGGAGCTTTGGAATACTCCAGATCTGTGGGCTTTTCATGTATTTATGCCTGAAAACGACTCCTGTCTCTTAGACATTTTGGATTTGCTCTTTGAGGAAGTGCCTCTTAGCTTTTTGTATACAGACGCATCAGTTTAAGCTTTACAAGAGCTCATTCCCGCAGGGATAATCCTTGGTGAAAAGCACATAGTGGGTGCTTCCCAGTCCCCCTCCGGCTCTCAGCTCTCCCAGTCCCCTCCTGAGCGCTGTCCTTGGAGCTGTGTGGTGCCCTCAACAGGGGCAGTGCCAGCCCCAGGGAGCAGCAGCAGCTCCTCACCCCGTTACTCATTGCCTGTTAGTGCCTGGCAGCCGCACAGGTCCAGTGCTTCACCTTGGCTCCGGCTCCAGCCTTGGCCCTGCCAGCAGCCCCTGGTGCCCAGTGCCAGGCCTGGCTCCGCACGGCACAGGGCTGCTGTCGGAAGCATGCTCCCTGACTTGGGAGCCTGGAACCGTTCCTGGCCTCTGATTTAGAGGTTTCAGAGGAAAGAACCAGCTTATTGTGCTGGGGCTGTGCTGTGCTGTGTTACACACAGGGCAGCTATTCCCCTGGTGAGGGTTCCAGCATAGGAAATGAAGCTTAATTTTCACGTGCTTCAGATTGTTCTCTTAAAGACCCTGATGATCCCTTTGTTTGTTTGTCTCCAAGAGGCACTGCGCCTGTTGGAGCATCACTTAGCATTGCGCTTGGGGTTTGGCACTGGAGGAGGAGGAGGAGGAGATGGGTTTTGGATTGTGTGCCACAGTGGGTTTTGTTGCTGCGCACAGAGCACTTGTCCCTGGTGCACAACGGGCTATTCAAAGCAAGGCACTTCTGGAACTGGGCTTTGGGCTCCTGGGTCACATCCTTCTGGCTGTGCATCACCAGCACAGGGGGTCTCTTCCCGTTTGGAGTTGGGTGGTTTCACTCTCTGTGCCCCAAAGAGCTGGGAGCTGCCAGTGCCAGTGGAAGGATGCTCAGGGAAGGCAAAGGGAAGAGAAGTGAAGAAGTCTCCAATGCTAGAGAGACTTGAACGGGTGTGCTGTGGTAACAGGAGCCCGAAAACCCTCCTGCACCCTGCTCACAAATAGGTACCCTCTGTAGGGACAATACCCCAAGAGGTAGGAAACAAAGCTGGTTCCTGCCCACCTCATGGCAAGATGCTGGGCTCTGGGAGGCTGCTCGGAGCCTTTCTGAGGCAGGGACTGTGTATTCTGTGCAGCACAGCAGGTCTTACATGCAGGGCCTGCTTTTGAAAATGGGTCAGTAACCTCTGTCCTGCTCTCCCCTTGTGCTAGGTTGCTATAAAGATAATCGATAAGACCCAGCTGGATGAAGAGAACCTGAAGAAGATATTTCGAGAAGTTCAGATCATGAAGATGCTTTGCCACCCACATATCATCAGGTTATACCAGGTAGGAGCACTCCCCGCGGTGTGTTTTCTGCCCCTTTGTGCTATAGCTTTACACTGTGTAGTAGTTCTTTCTCTGGAGTTATCCCTCTGTTTCTCCTGTGTGAAGTACTAGGAAAGTCCTTTATGTTTCCAAGGTGTCGGAGTACTTTGATTGAGGGAGCAGGGGGAAAGTGTGGCTAATCCTCCTTTTTCTGGGAGATGATGCTTCCGCTGTGGGCTGGCCTCTTGCCATTTGTTTATGGCTGTTGTGTGCTTTTCAGCTTCCCAGTTGAAACCGGATGCGGGCTCCCCTTCTCTGTGTAAGGGAGCAAGTAAGTCTTACCCGCTAGCACAGAGCTCCCCTGCTCTCCTCTCTCTGCCCATTTACCCTGTGGCCCAAGGACTTGCCGATCCCTCTCTGCTTGCCTGGAAGGTGATCAATAGCACCTGGAAATAGTGTTTGCAGACTTGTTCTCCAGCTTGTTTGGCATTCCTGGTGTGCAAACAGAACCACCAGAGGCACAGCCCACGTGTGATGCCTCTGACGCACATGTTTGTGGTGCCCCTCCGACTGAACGATCAAGTAGAGCAGCGGGGAGGTTGCAACAGGCCAGGGACACGCAGACAGCACCAGCGTGGTGGGAGCAGAGGCAGAAAGAAGGCCACCCCCTTGGTGAACCTTTAAATGCTGCTTTGGGAGCTGGTGGCCAGATGAAAGACTCCCTCCCTGAGCCTTTCTGATACAAGGGCTCAAGCAGGGACTTACAACTAGAGAGGAGTGCTCAAAAGCTGTGTAAAGACTCTCCTCTGTTGCATGCAGTCCCGGTTCTGGAAGCTGTCGGATGGAGTCCCCTTCCCAGGGTCCTGCCAGAGCTGGTCAGAACAGCCAGGTTCAGTGGGCTTGTCTGTTCAGGCTGTGTGTGCTGCTCAGCTCTGCTTGATGGATGTATGCACTTAGTTGGACTCCAAGGAGTTAAAGCTGAGTCGAAGTGACAGAGGTTAATGTTTAGCTCTTTAGGCCAAACCACAGAGTGTGAGATGCTTACAGCAGACGTTGCAGAACTGCAGCGTTTTGCAGGTGCTTGGGGAATGCTGCTTTGCAAATGGACTCCTTCTCTTTAATAAGCCCTTTTCCAACCTGTTTATTCCATGTATGGTTTTGATACGACACTGGGCAGGTGATACTTGTGGCTTGTCTTTGCTAAGGTGAAGGAAGAACACCCACTGTGGGGGGTACTCCACCCTGTCTGATCTTCCTGGGGCTTCCAGTGGCATTGATTGTTATCTAAGGAACTACTAAACCCTGGAGCTGCTGATTCAGAGCCTTTCACAGCTTTTCATAGGGAATCTGGAATAAATGGCACTTTTAAACTCGCTGTGACAGGCTCTGGACCGCCAACTCCAAGAATAAACTGGTGGCCTTGGCACATTGGGCTGCTGCAGCCCCAATGCCCTGTCAGACTCCTACAGATGTGTGTTACAAGTGGGGTGTTACCTGGCTGAAACACACAGGGCTCCCTGAAGCAAAGCCTCTGCTCTGCTCATGTCTGATGGGTCTTGGCTCATTCCAAAGTCACTTCTTGGTTCAGTGAATGTTCCCCCTTTGGCAAAGTTGGTGGTGGTTTTAGTGCCTGCAGTGGCCTGGGTAATTGGGAAGGTGAACTGGTTCCCTTGTGGCAGCCCTGAGAAGCCTTCCAGGGGAGCAAACACTAAAGGGAGGGCAAAGACAAGAGGGGGAAGGCACAAGTGAAGTGTTTTTAGTTACAGCATCACTGTTTAGAACTTGCCATTTGATTCTTACGTGCCCCAGTTCCTTGTCTGTTCCTTGGCACAGGGGAGTTAATATTGTTGATTCAATGAAAGCAGTTACACGTGGTATGGAAAGGGTCAATTCTTACTTAGCTACACTTTTTGCAGAGGGCAGTGTCCTTAATGCGTCCCTTCTCTGTCCTTGTGCCCAGGTCATGGAGACGGAGAGGATGATTTATCTAGTGACCGAGTACGCCAGTGGAGGGGAAATATTTGGTGAGTACATTTACTGCATTCTTTAATCAGATAATGCACTTGGTCAGCTCCAGTAGACTGAAAATAGCTGCCACGCTCTCTTGCTGCAGCTGAGGGATGCCCTTCAGCCTGAAAACTTTCCATTGATGAGAGGAGTGGAGAAATAAATGATACCAACTTGGTGGGAAAATCCCTTCTATAACCTCTGCTGCTTGTTTGGGTTCCATTGGCAGGTGCTGCCCTGCTTTGATGCTGACTTTGGGATTACAGGTGTTGGGAATAGTCACCTGGTTGGCTTTGGAAGCGTTGCTGAACACTTGGTTCCAGCAAGTTGTATGAAGCTTGTTGACAATAGCGGAAACGTCGGTGTTTGTTAGTGACTTTCAAAGAAACAGGCAGTCCTGTGGCTCTGCAGTGTTCTGTTCCCAGAGCCATGCGTGTTCTTATCTTCTGGATACCTGATGTTATCTTAGCCTGTGTTAGTTACATCCATTTTCAACTCCATTGTCTGCTAGCAATGTTTTGGCTGAGTTTTCTTGACCACAGAAGCTGTTCTTTACAGGAAAAGACACAAGTGCAAGAACTGGTGGCTGATTCCTTCATTTGTTTTGTTGCCATGACCAGTATGAAAACCTGTAGAGATGGAAATACAGGTCCACACTGGGATCTGTACTAGCTCTGCCCATGTGAGATGCAGAAAAGGAGGAAATCCTCTGTGCTTAACTGGAGCTGGCTTCAGTCTGCTTGCAGGCAGTGTCCTTGGGAGGACAGTCACATACAGCCTGTCAGCTAAATGAAGCTGCTCTCTTCCTTGTCCTCATGAGCCACTGCAGAAGATTGACTTTCAGTGTCAGGACCTCTCACTTTGCTGCAAGAGGCTGCCTTGTAGTTAAAGGTGAAGCTCTTAGTGAAGCAAGAGAAGCTTCAGATTAAGGAAAAGCCAACTTGAGCTGTTTTCCAGTTCCTCAGTAGCTTTGTAGATGGTTGTCATGGCTTCTTCCCAGCGTGGTCCATCCCCTTTGGGCTTCCTCTCTGAGAAGGTGACAGCTGAAGGAAGACGCAAGTGGCAGCTGATGTTGTGGATGGCCTTGTGGAAACCTGACTTCCTCCAGCTGAGCCTCCCAGTTGTCTCCTCAAGCATGAATCATGGTGTGGGACACGCAGCAGCTCCGGAGGCTTGAGACTCCTCTTGCCTTGTGCAGCAAAGTCACTTGAATGTGCCTAAGAGCTCGCTTGCATGTGGATCACCACAGGAGAGCATAAATCAGTCTTTACTTTCTCCCTCTTCTGTTGCATTTGGCAGCGATGGGCTCATCTTTTTTTAAATGCAGAGCTATGTGCAAGCTCATACACAAGCCTGGAATGAATTCTCTTGCTTACAAAAATAGCCTTCTCCATGAGCCGAAGTGCAAATCTAATTGCTTTCTGCACTACTTCATGCTGTAGTAAATTCAGCTCATTAGCATGGCTAATTTCCATTACACTGCCCAGCATTTATCCTGTGGGTAGCTGGGAGCAGCCAGCTCTGGAACAGCGCAGAGGCTTTTCCAGAGCAAAGCCCCCACTGGCTGGGTTTGAGCATTTTCAGGCGCTGTGGTTAGAGCCGAGAGGGGGAAACTGAAGCCTCAGCTTTTTGTAATCAGGGTTTCCTGAGGAGCCATTAGGACTTTGTTCTACCAGCGGAAGCAATTTAGAGGGAGGAAGCAGCAACCCGTTTTGGGAAGGTTTCCTCGCAGTCATTAGCATCTCCTGTGCTGAAGAATCTCACGTCCTCATGTTGTGCAGAGAAGGGCTTCGCTGGGCAGTTGTGAGTGGGGAACCCTCTCTGTTACATGTGCTTGTGCAGAGTCTTTCAGCTCTTTTTCTTGGTTCCCTCCTGAAATCTGCACGACCAAGGTTTTAAAGCTGAGCTGCAGAAGGGGCAGGGGCTGAGCACCACGGCTCTGGATGTGGTGTGAGGCTGAGTGCTCGTATCATTTGAGTTACAGTCATCCTTTTCAGAGCAAGTTTTGTTAGAAGCAAATCTGAGTTGTTTTCCTTAGTGCTTTAAAAACCTTCAAGGGCTTAAACTGTACCATAGAGCTGTCAGTGCTACACAGGCAGTAATGCAGGTTGGAATCTGTACTTTAAGGAGCAGTAGTTTATGGCTTGGTTTCAGTCTGGTTGGGGGCTTCTGTGTCTCCTAAGTTGGAGCTCTGGGAGAGCTTTGCAACCTGTGTATCTGAGTTGTCAGTAGAAGGGCTGAGAGCTCCTTTGGTGGCCGAGCAGAGCCATGAAGTGTCTTTGATTCCTGTTCCTGGAAGCACTGTGATAACTCCCTGCCTGTAAGGCTGCCTGGGGCCAGGAGAAGCCTGGCTTTTGCTGGGGGCTTCAGCACCATAATGTAAATTGTTATGTTTGTCCCTGTGCATGTTCTGCGTGCGGTTGGGCCTCTGGTTTGACATCCCCAACAAATGGATGGCTCCTTTTAAACAGAGGGTGCTCTTTGTTCCAGGTCCCTCGAGTGTCCCTCTTGTGAGGTCAAACAGAACGTGGTCTGAAAGTCTGGTCTGAGTTCCGCTGTTTACTATGGCTTCTGTAAATAATCTGCAGGCCTCACAAGAGCGTGGGTACTTGCTTGCTTGACAAAAGTGCTCGGCAGCATTTCTCTGGTTAATGTGGTGAGCCTGTCTGTGCCCCTGCCCCATCTCCACTGCTTATCCTCAGCTCTCTGGACAGACACGTTCAACAGCGCGGTACCAGTCTCTGCAAGGTCAGGCTGCTTCTGGGAGCACACAGTCACCAAGTACGCTGGCAATGGGACTTAATCCAGCACAGGGAGGAGATGTGAAGCTTCAGCAGCGTTTGCTTTCCAGACAAAAAACAACTTGAAAGCATGAGGAGTCTGTCCAGGGGCGAAGAGTGGGAACCTGTGTGTCAGCCCTGTTGCTTGACCAGAAGGTGCTTCTTCCTCAGTGTGGGGCTCTTTAATGCAGAGAGCAGCATCAGGTGCTTCACAGGAGTACAGAGAGCAGCCAGGCTGTGCTCTGGATCAGTGTGCTGGCTCCCAGCTGAGCACAAGGCTCGTCTCTGTAACCCCTGCAGCACGAGAGGTTTGTGCAGGCTAAGCTCGCAATGGTTAATTTTGGCATCCACTTGCCCTTGGTGGTATGTGAAGTATTCTGTAGCTTCATTGTTTCTGTCCTTCCTCTGGAGCTTGGGCAGAAATGTCAGCAGTGTGAGTGCTGTGCCTACGTGCGGAGCCTGGGGACCCGCTCCATGCGCTTCTCTTCAGGAAAAGTGGGATTTCAGCCTATCCTAAGCAGACATTATGTGCAGCTGAAGCAGGGCTGGCTCAGAAGAGGGACAGTTGAATGTCCGTGTGTGGGGACCACTGAACCTGGGTTGGGAAAGCTACCTTTGGAGAGACGTGTAGAAAGACTCCTTCTGTAGTAGTGGATTTGGTTCCTTGCCTGCAGGAGAACCTCAGGAATACTTTGAGGAATGTGGGGAGGTTGGAACCTTGCACTTCGCTGTATCAACAGCCTGCACTCCCGGATTCACGTGCAATAAACAGTGGGAATGCCCTTGACTCGTTCAGGAGCTGAGCTGTGTCTGTTGATGGGTGGCAATGGTTAAACTGGAGCAGGCCCTTGCTTAACTCTGCTCATTGGCGTCCCAGCTCCTCAGACTAGAAAATGTATGACCCTGCGACTGACTTGATGAAATATGACAGGGCTCTTTGAGAGAGTAAATGTTGCTTTTCCTAGCAGGTGAATGGAGGGTCATGTTGGGATTGGTGATGGATTTCCCTCCCTGGCCCTGCCTCAGATTTGCTTATGGAAGGAGTTTATCTGATGACTACAACTGAATTGACAAGTTCTTTGAAACCCAGCTTCTCTCTGTTGCACAACACGAGGAGTGAGCTGTGAGGAGGAGGCTGCTGTGGCTCTGGAGCCGGCAGAGCTGCTCTGATGGAGCTCAGTAGTTGGTGTTTACTGCCAGGCAGTTATGTCACAGGTATTGGAATTAATGGGGCACTGGGAAAACACCAGCTCCTGAGCAGGAACCTTCACAAGCCATGGGGTTTTGTTGTTTCCAAGGTATCTTTATCAAACCCTCCAGTTTAGGGCAGTTTATAGAGTGAAATGAAGAGGAGGCTCAGGAGGTGAGCCCGTGTTCAATGAGGCCAAGTGCAAGGTCCTGCCCCTGCGCTGGGGCAATCCCAGTCACAAATACAGAGGAAAGTTGATCACTTCAAAGCCTTTCACATGGGGACAGCTCAGGTAGGGCTGGTGTGGCAGTGGTGTGCTGGATCCTTCCCATGCAGCTTCAGCACTGATCCCATCTGGTGCTGGAGCCTGGAAAACAGGCTGGTGCCCGCATTGTTCCCCATCTCCATCCTCTGTGTTACCTGTTACAGGCGTGTGAGGAGCCTCTGTGTGAATAACCCCTTGTTCCTCACCCCATCCCTTGCAGATCACTTGGTGGCCCACGGCCGCATGGCGGAGAAGGAAGCCCGGAGGAAGTTCAAGCAGATCGTGGCTGCTGTCAACTTCTGTCACTGTCGCAATATTGTCCACAGAGATCTGAAGGCAGAAAACCTGCTCCTGGATGCGAACCTCAACATCAAAATAGCAGGTGAGCTCAGCCTGGTGGTGTGGGAGGAAGGCAGCTGCTCTCAGAAGTTAATAAATGTAGGCATTGGCTGCTTCCAGGTATTCACAACGAAGGAAACGCAGTGCAGCTAAAGGAAGCTTTGGATTTCTGCGTGGCCTGCTGCCCAGGGCTGGAGCTGCCAGGTTGTAGCCAGGAGATTTATATCTCCCTTCAAGTAGTGCAAAATAGAAGGAGGGAAAAAAGCAGCTTTGGCTTCATAGGCACATATGCAGCTACAGATACTGTGGTGTTCCAATACACTGGGTAATGGGTGAGACTAACACTAAACTATTGACCTTGTTTTGAGTCCTGCTGCCGGTTTAGGACTTCTCTGAAGCAGGTCAGGCTGGGGGAGAGAGAAGAAATGGCAAAGCAGGGCTGACAGTGTCTATGGCAGAGCAGTGAAGGGGAAATGGCACTTGGGAAGTCCTGTTTGTTGTGTTACTTTCTCTTCTGTACCATCTGTAGGTGTTAGATGAGAGCTGAACGTTTGGCTGGTAGTAAAATGGTTAATAGTTTCCTAGGTTTCTCTCCTCCTTGCTTTGTGAGGAGGGAACGGGGAAGGAAGTGAAGGACTTTGACACTTCCTCTGGACACTTAATAGTGTGAACCATGTCCTCCCTGGCACGAGGGTGGTAACCTGCTCTGTGCTGCTCTGCGGGCAAAAGATGAGCAAGAGACTGCTGCTGACACAGCACTTTGTGGCATGTGTTGTGTGCAAACAGATGCACTAATGATTTGAGGCCATCTTGTGTTCACGGGCTAAAATCTAACCCATGTGCAGGGCGCCAGCAAAGAGCAGTTCGAAACTAAGCCAGGTGAGGCTGGATTTCCTGCCCGAGTGCCCCCAGGAGCACACTGACAGGCTCTGAATGTGGAAACTTGGGGGTTTTATCTAAGGGAGCTGGAAACTGTTTTCCTTCCAAATCCCTGCTCCCGGAACGGACTCCGGAGGACAGCTCCCACCCTGCTGGTGGCAGTGTTTGACTTGGCAAGAAGATGTCGTAGCGAGTTGAAAAGTAGCCTGGAAAAGCTGATTGATGGGTAGGGTTTTCCAAGTACCACGTTTTGTCCCTCTACCTCATCAGTTCCAACTTGACACCACAGCCTCTGATGGGGTGTGTAACTCCAAGTTCAGGCTCCCACCAGGGCAGGCTTTCTGCAGCTACTACTGACCCCTGTTTGCAGCTTCACATCCCTTACTCAGTGTTAGTAAATGGCACCTTCAAGGCAGTGCAGCAGCCTTGGAGCGGGTCAGTGCTGCTGTTCTCACTCGGCACTGACTGCAGGGGGACTTGTGGAGTTTGGGGTTTTTGGTTGCAACTACACTGGTTTTCCATAACCAGGAGGCAGAAGCGCTGATGCCCTCACGCTCATTTTTCCCATGGATGCTGTTTCTCCAGTGTACCTTCTCAGAGGCTGAGTCAGTCGCTTCTGGCAGTGGGATCACTAGTGTTCCCAGCAGAGAGTTCAGCCAGGAGCTGAGATGGTTGCTAAACACTCAGGCCTTCCCGGGCTATGGCTGCAGAGGAATGTCATCTATGCATTGCTGTGTATTCGTGTGCAAGAGCCTGCAACCTTCTCAGGATGAAGTGTCCGTGGTGCAGATGCTGGAGCCAGCTCCCTGCAGCTCCCCTCTATGGAAACGTGAGGGACTGGGTCCACTTCTGTAGCATAGAGCTGTTCCTTTAAATGTCTCCCTATTCCGTGGTGACTTTCACCTTGCTCCTCAAAAACGCCCTTTTCCCTCTGCATCTGCTTGTGGAATGAGACCTGGTTGCTCCCTGGGGATTTGCAAACCCTCTCCCCCATACACCTTTGGAGGCTCTTAGCAAGCCTGCTGTTCTCACCAGGAGCTGGGCTGGGGGCTCTGCT
This sequence comes from Coracopsis vasa, assembly GCA_026283785.1. NCBI lineage: Eukaryota > Metazoa > Chordata > Aves > Psittaciformes > Psittacidae > Coracopsis > Coracopsis vasa. The sequence goes on along the minus strand of JANHGB010046185.1, from coordinate 18,666 downwards.
GGGCTCTGCAGGAGCTGCCTGAAGGAGAAGGAGAGGAAAGTCACCTGGAAGTAGGTCATGGAACATCCTGTGCGGAATGCAGTGGTTGGGAGCACGAGCTCAGCAGTTGCTGTGTTGTCCGTGGGGTGCCAGTGGGGTTTCCATGCCTCCTGTGGGATTTAGGAGAACAAACTTTTCTTGATGGCTAAAGAATGCGTGCCAGAGTGCTTACCTTGTGCAGCATGGATGAGAGGCACTGAGGAGAAATAAGCAGCTAAAACTGAAGGCGAATCTTCAAGATGAGTGTGTATTTATTTCAAGATATGAGAAGAAAAGCTTTGTGCTTTTGCATCTCAGGTATTCTTTGCCATGTGTATAATTAAAATGCACATTCTCAGCCCAGATCTCCTTGCACAGCACTGGGATCTTGTATATCACTGACAGGCTGGCACTCAGCTGTGAGTTACCCCAGCTCCCTGCAGTTCTGACCACTGAGGGAGTCAAAATTAAGCTCTTTATAAGAAATTCCTACTTCCTGCAGCTGCACTCTGTTTTTGCCACAATGCTTTGGTTTAATCACTCAGAATTTGCCAAGTGAGTGTTTGTGGTCCCTGTTTTCCAGCATTCCTCATGGAATCCTGCAGCGAGGGGCTGCTGCTGGTGCAAATGCCATGGCAAACGTCCGTGTGTGTTAATGTCACTGTCCTCCTGCTGGCACACACACAGGCACTTTGCACATAACCTTTGGGCACTTGCTTCTAAGGGCATCCTGGTCACAGGACATGGAGACCTCTCTCTGACTGTCCACTTGCTTTTATTGTTCAGTCGAGGTGAAAAAGCAAGGGATTTAGTGAGGATTCTTTCTTTTCATAAGGAAAATCTCCCTGTAACCAAAGCTTCCATCTTGTGCAGTACTTTCTGGAAGATCAAAGCTCCTGCTTTGTTTTCCCTTTGTCACATTCTGTCCTTGCTGGTGCTTGCCCTGGCCCTGATGAAGTTGTGAAGCTGAAGGTTGGGTATTAAGTTGCTAAGCAGAAGCAGGGTGGTTTCAGTGTGTGTTGCGCAGCAGGTTGTTGAGATGGTTCGTACAGTCTGAAGTGCCACTGTTAACACTTAGTCATCTTTTGGCTCAGTACAAGAGCAGTTGCGCCATCCAGGTGGTTTCAGTGTTGCTCTTGCTCTTCTTGCCTCTTCTGCTCTCCTATTTCTCTGCTGTATCAGGTCTCTCTTATGGGATTGAAGGTGACTTAGGCTCAGCAAGTGACTGAAATACCCTTTCTTTAGCACAGTTGGAGTGGGTCATGTTCCTTTAATCGGTTCTCTTTGTCCTTTCAGATTTTGGGTTCAGTAACATCTTCACCCCTGGCCAGCTGCTTAAAACCTGGTGTGGGAGCCCCCCCTACGCTGCTCCAGAGCTCTTTGAAGGCAAGGAGTATGATGGGCCGAAGGTTGACATTTGGGTATGTGATGCACCTCTGTGTTACCTTGATCTGATTTTCCTGTTTCTTTGCATATCCTTCCTATTTTGTACATGTCTCAGAGAGAAACCCCTGATATGGCAAAAAAATGGGGTTTGCAGAAATGCTTTATAAAAGTGGCTCTGTATTCCCGTTCTGGCTGCTGTGTCACACATTCTCTTTATTGGGAAACACGGTGCCAAAAATATTCATTACCCAGAAATGCCTTTTAATCGAGTTTCCCAAAAATACAGTTCACTTCAGTGCTGTGAATGGCAGAGCACTTCCTGCGGGGGGCCTTCATCTGGCAGAGCTGGAACAGGAAGCCCCCAGTTCTGCTGCATGAGGGTTTAGGAGAGAGCATATTAGTGCAGGGGCTCAGCATGGTCTCCTTCATGGCCCCAGCTCTGCTCTGCCTGCAGCCTGGCCTTTCCCACTGAGGTGCCAACAGGGTCTGTGCCAGTGGGAGTTTCTTTACTATCATTTATTGTCTCTGCACACCGTTCCCCACGAGTAACCGCTGTGTCCTGGTCTCTCCCTGCTGCTGCTGCCACATCCTGGGTGCAGAGCCTCGGCGTGGTGCTGTACGTGCTGGTGTGTGGTGCTCTGCCCTTCGACGGCAGCACGCTGCAGAACCTGCGGGCCAGGGTGCTCAGCGGCAAGTTCCGCATTCCCTTCTTCATGTCCACAGGTAAGGACTGCCCGGGTCGGTCCCCTCTGCTCACACGTTCCTTGAGCACTGAAATGGCAGCATAGGGCTTGGTTTATGTGCCAGGCAGGTGGGCTGCCGGGAAGTGTATCCATTGGATGGTGGTTTGGAACATCAGCTAAAATGGGGTCTGAAGCTAGAATTTAGAAACCAACATACTCTTACTTAAAATCTCAGCTTTCATGCATGTAACTGGGCAAAGTACAACACAATGTTAGCAAAGACACGCTCCTTCTGAGCTTTGGGAAATAGGAAAGCTAAAAATGGAATAATGACTGGGAATGTAGAGGCTTTCACTATACAAGAAGCTTTTTACAGCATTATGGCACATGGGTTTCCCGCAATAGCCCCATCAGAGACGAATGTCTACGTCCTGTTCCTGCAAAAATGCTTCCGAATGCTTTAGTGACAAATCTTGGTTTTGAAAAGTGTGATTAATTCTCAGAGAAAACCAACTCCACTTAAGAAGGAGTCATATGTTGCTGCTTGGCTGCCTGCTGTCAGATGAAGGAATGATTTCACATGGGCTGCATGGAGCTTCCCGGCTGAAAGCTCCCTTTCCTGCCGCATTACTTGGGGAAGAGGTTCTCTTCCTGCAGAAAATGCTTCCTGAAACATGCCATGCTTTTAAAGCAAGTTTAGGTCCCAGCCCGAAGTGGGGGGAGCCTTTGGTCCCCCATGGTGACAGTACACGTGAAAGATAAAGGCACATTGGCCCTTGTGTCCCTCCCTGTGGTCACCGGCCTCTCTTCCCTTGCAGAATGTGAGCATCTGATCCGGCACATGCTGGTCCTGGACCCGAGCAAGCGGCTCTCCATGGAGCAGATCTGCAAACACAAGTGGATGAAGCTTGGGGAGGCTGATGCTGAGTTTGACAGGGTGAGGAGTGTGCTCGGTGCCTGCTGGGCTGCCATGGGCTCTGGGCACATAGCGCTGTGGGGTTGGTTTCGGCTGCTGAGCTCCCATTCCGAGTGGTGATGTGCTGCCCTTCCACTTCCTGTGTCTCCTGGTCTTGCTTCCCACATTGCTCCTCATCTGCATGTATTTCTGTACCTTTCCCTTGGCACTGAGAGCCTAAGGCACTGGATTTGGAGCTGGTGTGCCATCAGCCTTCAGAGCTCGTGCCAGCTTGCTGCCGGAGCCTGGTGTGTTGGTTTTCAGAGCGCCGTGACTCATCAGTGTGCCTTTGGGAATGGCAGAGCTGAGCTGTGTCTGTGCTCTTGCAGCTGATAGCAGAGTGTCAGCACCTGAAGACCGAGAGGCAGATGGAGCCGCTGAATGAGGACGTGTTGCTGGCAATGGCAGACATGGGGCTGGACAAGGAGCGCACCATACAGGTACGGCACCACAGCGGCAGCTGTGTCCTGGCTGCTCCCACTGCAGATCAATGGCTGGGTTTGCTGCTCATCACCTCTGGCAGCTGAGCTTTGGTTTGTTGCTTGACAGAAGGAACTGAGCACTTTCTCCCTTTCCTCTTGCAGTCATTAAGAGCTGATGCTTATGATCACTACAGTGCAATCTACAGCCTGCTCTGTGACAGGCTGAAGAGGCACAAGAACCTGCGCATTGCAGCATCTCCCAGTATACCACGGACCATGACCTTCCCCACCTCTGCTAACATCCAGGTAGCTCCCTCTCATGTGCTGCTCTTCCAGGCCTGGAAGGTCAGCCAGTCCCTTCCCTGCTAAACCCAGACTCGCTTCTGGGTGTCCTCATCATGGCAGGAGCATCAAAGCAGCCCTTGTCTGAATATGTCGTGTGTAGTCAGGATGCCGTAATCCTGTGCTTTGTTCATTGGATCTGGGTTTGGTGAACCCTTTAGACTCTTAGGGACAGAAGAGAAGACAAGGAGAGGGTTGCTGGTTAGGAGCTAGAGGCTGCAGACCAGGACTGCTGTGCCATGCTGCTTCCTCAATTTGTGCTGCTGGCAACCCCTTGAGAATTAAGAATAAACAGATCTTCCCTGGCTCCAGGCTGACCTCCCTTTTCCCAAGTGCTTAGGTCTGTGCACTGGTGCTAATCCAGCAGTGCCTGTAAAGGGGGTGTATGAGATGCTTCATGTCTTCTGACTTTGATCTCTGCTCAGCAGACAGAGCAGACAGGCAATACCATGAGCATCAACGTGCCCCAAGTCCAGCTCATCAACCCAGAAAACCAAATTGTAGAGGTGAGGTACACCCCTTGATGGCCCCTGCAAGTTCTTTTCCCAGGCTTGCACCGAAGCCTTTTGCTTGACCCTCACTTGTGTTTCAACATCTCCAATGTTTTGCCTGCCCAGACTGATGGAACGATGAACCTGGACAGTGATGAAGGGGAAGAGCCATCACCTGAAGCTCTGGTCCGCTACCTCTCCATGAGAAGGCACACAGATGGAGTAGCTGACCCACGGTTAGTATCAGCCCCTGCCTCCTGATGGAGGGTCAAGGGATCCCTTCCAAGGGCTGTAAGAGGCCTTTTTGTGAAGGGAAGCAGAGCGTGCTGGGCCCGTGCTGGTCCTCGTCACATCACTGCTAATTCCCCTCTCTAACTGTGGTTGCACAGGACGGAGGTCATGGAGGATCTGCAGAAGCTCCTGCCTGGCTTCCCCCGTGTCACTCCTCAGGCTCCGTTCCTGCAGGTGACCCCCAATGTGAACTTCATGCACAATGTGCTGCCTCGGCAGAACCTGCAGCCCACGGGGCAGCTGGAGTACAAGGTACTGACCCCTGCAAGTGCCTCGATAGCATGGGGTGGGGGGGCGGTGTCTGCTCAAACTTGCTCTATTTGCCAGTTCCTTGGGTACATAAGCTGCAAAATGTACCTTCTTGCTGTGTGTTAGGTGTGATTGTAGTTGATTCCTTCAAAAGCCGGAGAACGAAAGAACACTGCAGCACGGAATGAATTACTAAGCTGGGGAGAAATAGGACAGTGCCTGGCTTTGGGGCTGCAGGTTGCAGCCTGCCTGGCAGCTACAGAGGAGGGCAGGGAAATGGGGAGTTAAGCACCACTTTTCCACTGATGTGGTCTCTCTCCACCCCATGTCAATGCTGAGATGCTGATGCTCCTTCATCTCTCTCAAAGCCCAGAAGGCTTGTCTCCTCTCCTGCCAGTGCCTGGGGTTCTGGCTGGGGCTCAGGTGCTGGAAGAATGCAGTACAGGGTTGATGACTGTGCTGTCTGTGCCTGCAGGAGCAGTCCCTGCTGCAGCCCCCCACCCTGCAGCTGCTCAATGGCATGGGCCCTCTGGGGCGCAGGGCATCAGATGGCGGAGCCAACATCCAGCTACACGCACAGCAACTGCTCAAACGTCCTCGAGGTCCCTCTCCCCTCGTCACTATGACACCAGTAAGTAGCAAAAGGAAGGGAGAGAATCGGTGGTGTGCTTATAAATACCTTCTCCTGCAGGCAGAGGTGACTGGAGCAGCGGGCTCAGTCTGTAGCACTCTGGAAGCAATGGAAGCAGGGAATGTGGCTGCTCCAGAGTAGTGGGGTGCTCTGTCCCCATGTGGGAGCATTGCTGTGCTCTCCTATAGCTAGCAGCTGAGGTGCATCCCTCTCTGGAACTGACAAATGTGCACCTTTTAAATTTGGTGGCTTTTCTTCTCCTTTGCTGCTCTACTGGAGGAAGCTAAAACATCCAGCTTGGGCATTAATGCGCATTCTTGGCCCTTGGTTCATCAGTGAGTTTTCCTGGTAGCACCAACAGAGCAGCAGCCTCGTACAGGCAGTTCTAACTGGGGGAGGAGTGTTGGAAGGGGTTCTTGGTGCTGGGTGCTGCAGCACAGCTGACAGACCCGTGTCACAGCTTGTTTGGGAGGGTGTCTGTGGGGTGGATGGACCCACGTGGCCGCTCTCTGCAGCCCATGGCCTCTCTCCTGTCCGCAGGCTGTCCCGGCTGTCACCCCCGTGGATGAGGAGAGCTCCGATGGGGAGCCAGACCAGGAGGCTGTGCAGAGGTAACTCCTGTCTGTTAACATTTGCCCTTGCTGCCTCCAAGAGCACCCTGTGGTGTTCCACAGAGTTAAAACACAGCAACCTCCTCACAGGCAACAGTGTTGATTCCAGCGAAGGCTCAACGTTCCTCTTGTTCTGTGGGTGTTGAGTGCTGTAGGCAGTTCCTCCTTTGACACTGCTAGGTGCTTACAGAGCTGGCTTCCCCCTGGAATGGGGAGCTAATTGAGCACTAGGTTCTCCAGAAACTCTGAAACTGCTAAATTCCTTTGCTTAGTGTGCGCCAGCATGCAATCCACACTAACCTGCAAATGAGTGCTCAGTGATTCACCCCTCCCTGCGGAGTGATGGAGGTAGGAAGAGCTCTTCTGTGGCCTTGGGTGGCAATGCAGCTTTTGTATCAAGACATGCAGTAAACATCCAACTCTGATGCCTTAAACAAAGTGAGCTTGCTGGAAATACAGGTACCTGCTAATTTTAGCAGTAACCCTTAAAATAGTCTGCACCAATAAGGAAGGGATCATTAGATACCAGGCTGGAAACTTCTGTTGTCTTTGCTCCAAATACATACTAGGAGGCGGGTAGAACATGCTTGTACTTCCTCAATCCATGAGAACACTAACCTTGTCCTTGCTAACACTTCCTCAGTGGCTTTGCATAGTCTCTCTCTGCTAACTGGCTGGTGCACTACGTGTCGTGAGTGTGGTTTCAGAGTGCTCCTGCTGCTTACCTCAAACCCAACACGTTTCTGGACTCCCCCAGGTTACACAGGCCATCACCTCGAGCAAGGTAGTGTTCCTCAGGGGCTGCACTCGGGAGCAGGATTCAGCCTGGGGCTTGGGGCAGGCAGAGAAGCACTGGGGTGGGTGGATGCTGTGCTCCAGAGCCTTTGCCAGCTCTTTCCTTCCAGTGCTCCAGAGCAAAGGGGGATTTGAACAGTGGGGGTGTGCAGTGACAGACTGCAGAGTGTGTGCTGAGACTCCTCTGCTGCCTGAGCTTACAAGTCAGAGCTGGTGCCATGGAAGAACTCACTTCCAGCCCTACTTTAGAGATGATCCAGAGCACATCTCGTGTCTTCTGCATAGCCTTAGACCCTGGTTCTTCACAAGCTGCTGTTCATCCTCTGAGCTGTGATACTGGGAGGGTCCGTGCTCGTGACCTGCCCCAGCTGCAAGGCAGCACAAGGAGAGAATTGAGGCCAGGTCTCAGCACTGAGAGATGAGGAACGTGTGGCTCCTGGCGCTGTGGCTGCAGTCAGGCCCTATCAGCTGCTGAGTCCTGTGTGCTGTGCTCCGCACACACATGTGCTGCCTAGCTGCCGATTAAAAGGTGTCATTCAAAGCCTGTGATGTCCACTGACATCACCTCGGTGGACAGTCTTTCTGACTGTGCAAACCAGATAAATCTGATTCGGGGCAGGTTTGCACCTCTCCTATGTTAAACCCCCTGGTTTCAGTTGAGTGTTAAGTTAAAGCATTAGCTCAGCTGGAAACACTTTGAGCCTCCCCCCGCAGTATTTTGTAGGATGCAGGCTGCTGAAATGCTGAGCTCCCACTGAAGGCAAGTCTCCTTGGAGCCATCCATAGGTCACTTGGCTGCTCTCGACAGTGCTGCCCTCAGCCCTTTCATACCACGTGTTCCTCTTCCACCAGATGGCCCAGAAAAAGCCCGGTCCAGGTTGTGTGTTAACTTGCTCTCCACCCCTGATGTTGCAACCCATCAGTAGTCACCAGAGGAGAAGGGTAAATAGTGTTAGCATGAGGGACAGATGCAAATATTTAGCTTCTCAGAACCCTGCTCTGTGTCCAGCCCCCAGGGAGCAGGTTTTGCCCTTCTCAGCCTGACCTTGAGAACAGAGCATATCTTCTCTGAGTTCCAAGGAACAGTCACATCTCCTTGGAGCTTTGGGGAACTTTTTTCCTCCCAAACCGCTGTTATAGCTCATGATTGGATTGTTCCCTCGAGGGCTGAAATGAAATGATCTTAGCAAACCACAACTGTAAAGCTCTTTGGGAAACTTTCCCCGCCTGCATCAAATGATTCTTAAACAGCTAATGGCACAGCCTTTGGCAAGTTACCACAAGGCCAAGCACTCTTCATTCTGTTAACTTGCTCTCTTCTGCTTAAGTGGCTTCCGCAGCTAGCAAGGAGAAGGCTGGGCTTTGAGGGGCAACAGCTTTACTGCTCGCTGCTTTTCTGTGCTTCACCAGGTGAAGTTGTAGGGAACCTTAGCAGGGGAAAAGAGGGAAGGTGAGAATCCCTTTAGTATCCCTGGTGTCGCTGGCCAAGTGATCTTTGTCACCGTTACCAGATGGTGCACCAGAACAGGAGTTAAGTTCCCAAGTGGCCATTCACCCACTTGGGTTCATCCTGTGGCCTTGAGTGGGTGAAGTGTTTGTCCCCTGCTCTTGTTATCGCTTCTGGCCCCGTGCCCCAGCTGCTCTGGGCATCCCTGCAGCCAGAACTGCAGCTCAGGGCTGTGTGGCTCTGTGGCCCTTGGTGCCGTCCTTGCTGAAGGAGAGGCTCCTGGTGTTGCCCTGGGTGCTCCCCAGTCCTTGGAGGGAGTCCTGCAGTCTCTTAGGTGCAGTGCAGAGGGTGCTTTAGCTCAAGCTGCTGCTCCAGGCTCTGGTGCAGGAGGGAAGCCCAGCCTCAGTGCTGGGGCTGTGCCGCAGAGGAAGGGACCCTCTCTCTGCTTGAGTTCCCACTGACTTTACCGGGTGATTCCCAGCTCCCTGGAGAGCGGAGCAGGGACTAGATGGCGCCCTCGGACCGGCTGAGCACCGGCCTTCCTCAGCCCAGCACCCTTCCTCATCGCCTTGGGCAGCCAGAGGCTCTGCCCACCCATCAGCCCTGGTGGGTGGCCTCGGGCAGGGGACTGCTGTGACAAGTGGTCACTGCTCACAGTGAGACCCAGGGTAGGTCTGAAGTGCAGAAGCTTCCTGCAAGGGCGAGTGGAGCAGCAGCTTTGCTCTATGCCCCTGCTCTGGGTTATCTGTGACTTGTCTCTTGGCTCCATGCATGCAGCAGCCTTCCCTGAGGCTCAGTGAGGCCTCGGGAGAGACCTGCTGTACGGGAGTGAACTCACTTAAGGGCAGGTCATCAGCTGGGTATTCCCAAAGGGAAATACCAGCGCTCCCCTTGGGATGTTAGGTAGTCCTGCCAGCAGCAGGGAGTTGGACTTGATGATCCTAATGGGTGCCTTCCAACTTGAGGTGTTCTGACTGTATGATTCTATGAAATGTGGCTTTCCTGCTGGGAAGAGCTAATGGCTGCTCTCCCCTTCTGAGGCAGGCAGCTGGAACTGCCCTTGTCCCCTGAGCACTGAGGACCCCGTGGTGTGATGGACACGGGCAGCGTGGCCATGGTGTGCTTCTCCCCGGTCGGTTCCGAGCGCTGCAGCAGCCTTCTTCCTTCCCGTTTCCTCTGGGCTATCTAACGCTCCCTCTTTTAGGCATTCTCCCATCAGTCTCTTATCAAATGTGCTCCTGCTTGTTGCAGATACTTGGCAAATAGGTCAAAAAGGCACACTCTGGCAATGACCAACCCTACAGCTGAAATCCCTCCAGACTTGCAGAGGCAGCTAGGACAGCAGTCCTTCCGACCCCGGGCCTGGGCTCCGCACCTGGTCCCCGACCAGCACCGGTGAGTAACGGCACCGGCCCTTCCTTCGGGCAGCTTTGCACCAGGAACCTGCTCACAGGGCATCTGGAATGGAGCACTGAGGACGTCCCGCTGGCAGGGAGGGAGGAGGAGGAGGACCAGGGACAAAGAGCAGAGCCACAGAGCAGAGGGTGTCTGGCCGTGCTGGGGAGCGCTGCGCCGAGCACACCAAGTGTGCACACCAAGCCATGCAGGGCAGGGATCAGCTGGCTCTTCCCCCCCAGTCTTCATTTTGTGGCTGGGGTTGACTTGCCATGAAATAAGGGTTGGGAATGCGCTGCTCATTCCAGAGGAAAGCTTTTCTCTGCTGTTAATGGTAGGTGTCAACTCGCAGTAGATAGCACATTTTCTACAGAACATTTTTGGAGGCAGATACAGGCAAAAGACTGCACCAAGAGTCATCCACACCAGAGCTGAAAAACCTCACTGTTCTGCACCAGAGTTGTGTGTTTTGACTGCAAAGTCTCTTTGCAAAGCTCCTCAAGAGTCATTTTATTTCTGATCTGAACCCCTGTTGAGAATGATGGGGGGAAGGGAAGGAAGCTGGGGAGGGGAAGGAAAAATCACAGTGCCTGGGAAAGAGGGAACCTCTGCAGAGTGATCTGAGCACACTCAAATGTGAGGGGAGCGGTTTTAACCTGGCACAGAGTCCTTGCCCCAGCAGCAGACCGGAGATGCCAATGCCACAGAAGGAGCCTGCGCCCCGGCACTGTGCCCTGTGCTGGGAGCTGTTGAGACAGCAGGCTCCTGCCAGGCTGGATTGGTGCTCGTGGTCAGTCTGCAGCCAGCTCACCCTGGCAGGCTTGACAAAGCGCTTTTTATTGTAGCCAGATACCTGCTGAGCTGAGCACTGATGTAATCAGCAGAGACAGGTGAACTCTGAGCAGACTGAGCCAGTGCTAGTGCCACGCTGGAACTCCGGAACACCGAGATAAGCACCTCCATACCCTGAAGTTACTCCCTCACAGAGGTGCTTGGGGGATGGGAAGAGCAGGAGGGGAGAGATTTCTAGGGTCACAGCTTGATAGGAAGAGGAGTGCAGCTTGCAAAACCACCAGAATGTGCTGTGTCCTGCTTTCAGGATTGCTTCAAACCCCAAAGGTAAGCTGGGTCCCTCGCCCACTGCAGGGCTCGATCTTTGACGAGGCTGTTAAAACACACTTACCCTGTAAATACATCGCTGTCGCCTCTCGGCTTTGGCATCCCGAGGCCGTTGCATCATGCACAGGGTGGTATCTGCTCATTCCGCCCTCGGTGTTGTAACACGCTGTGAGCCTGCCCCACGTTTTACCTATGAAATCACAGAAACTTCATCTGACCACGGCCTAAACAGGTCGCCCCATGTTGTGTCCCAGCCACGTATGGCACAGAAACCATTAGCACTCTCTGTCATCACGTCACTAGACCTAGTTATTGAGTAGCAGGAGGGTTTTATTTCAGCACTTCACGTATTTTAAGCCATCCTCTTACGTAGCACCAAGTTTTGGTCACGATAACTCAGTATCTGAAGGCAGAACTGAAGTACAGATGTACAAGGCGGTACAACTGTCCTGCCCTGCCACATGGGTTTGGGAACCTCAGCGTAATTTTATCTGTAGCTTCTGCTTCCCGTCAGTACAAGAGGAGAACAAATAGCCCAGGATAATGGATGGGATGGCATCAGAAGGCAGGGGCACAGCTCTGTCCTTGGAAGGAAGCTGTGTGTAATCTGTGCAGACTGCAGTATGTCCTGCTAAGGCAGAGCAAGTGACAAGAACTGAACCCACTGTGCTGGATGTGGTCCAGCATCGGTCACCTTCTGATAAGGGGGAACCTCTCTGGGAGAAATTGTTTCACTTTGTGGAACAGAGCTTTGGTCAAGGGCCGTATTCAGCATAGCCACAGCAGTACCTTGCCTGCAGCAGCGTGGGTCAGGACCACACCGGTTGCTGCTAGAGGGGCTCCGTGGGGTTTAGTGCCAGGATGTCAGAGGTGCTGTAAAGCCTGCATCTCCGAGGCCACCTCACAGATAAAGGCCATTAAGTAATGTTTGCTGGGGTTTATAGAGATTGCATTTGCACAGGAACCATTAGGGCAGGCAGAGAAACCTGGTTCTGTTTGTTGTAAGGCACACTGTGACCCCTGTATGGAGGGTCAGCTTTGCTAGTGATGGTAGAGCTTGTGCCTAATGGCGGGCAGGAGCTTAGTGCTTGACTTTGGGGATGGGGAACCCCAGCTCTGGGGTAAAACAGCTCCTGGAAAAAAATCTGGCTCCCTCTGATGGTGAAGAAGAAACTTCCTTGTGAGGGGAATGTGCTTGTAGTGCCCAGATGCTTGATGGTGCTGTGAGCAAAGTGCCAGCTCCGTTCATGTGTTACATGTCCCCTCCTGTGCAGTGTTAGGTTCTTGCCCTCTGTTTTAATTCAGTGCATCTCTGAGCATGGATGCCAGCCCCTCTTCCTCCTCAGAGGCTGTGGAACACATCAGACTCCTTCCTCCGTGTGCCCCTGTGTTTTCCACAGGCATCAGATGTAGTCAGGGCCCTGAGGAGGTGGAAGGCTCAGGAAGTGCTACTGAGGAGGTGAATTTTAAGTGTTTAGGATGCTGAATGGTTTCTGTAACCCTTTTCCAGCTGAGGGATAGATCCATCCGAATGGATGGACTATGAGTTGCGGCCCACCTGGAATCTGATTTATGGCCAAGTCATCCCCAACCTTAAACCACATTTATCTGCCCAGGCACTGAAGATACTGATAATCCTGTTTCCTGTTCACAGTGATGATGGCGCTTTGTTACTGATCTAAACCATGGTTTATTCTGGGTGAGTGGGCAGGTAGAGCTTGGCGTGGCTGGTGTAAATGTCTCTGTACCGCTGTGTTTCTCAGTTTCTGGCATCTCTAACCCACTTCCCCATGTGTTCAGTTCTATTTACAAGGACTCCAATACTCTGCACCTCCCCACTGAGCGCTTCTCCCCGGTTCGGCGCTTCTCCGATGGTGCTGCCAGCATCCAGGCTTTCAAAGCCCACCTGGAGAAGATGGGCAATAACAGTAGCATCAAGCAGCTTCAGCAGGTACGAGAGGGCTGGGGGTCCTCAGCAGAGCCTCTGCAAGGGCTTTTATTGTCTCAGCCTCCCTGCTTCGGGAAGCAAAAGGTGAAACCTTCACCACTAATGGCTGAGGACACGCAGTGGTGGCTTTGCAGCCCCTCTGTACGTCTGCGGCAGCTCTGCTGAGTGTCCTCTAAATGCATGTGCTGTTCTCCTGCAGGCCAGGAGCCTTGGGGGCTGACACCCCCCTTCTCAGGGAGCACTGCACCCTTTCTTTTCTGTTAAGGCTTAAACTTGCTGTGTTATCCCACACCTGATTGCATCCAGTTCAATGGACTGGGCTCTCTTTACTGGCTTTTTCACATGGATAGGCTGCAGAGAGCACCTCTATGGTGTGCTGTGCACTTACAGCCTTCACTGGGTTCATTGCAGGAGTGTGAGCAGCTTCAGAAGATGTATGGTGGGCACATGGACGAGAGGACGCTGGAGAAGACGCAGCAGCAGCACATGCTGTACCAGCAGGAGCAGCACCATCAGATTCTTCATCAGCAGATTCAGGTACTGGAGCCTGAGCTCTGTTTCCATGCATTGCTGCAGGCACAGCAGGTCCTGGTGGGACAGAGGAGGGTGGTTTGCTTGGCTGGCTGCCATGAGGAGTGAGCCTGAAGGACTTGAGCAGTGGTGTCTGCACACTGCTGCGGTAGCAGCACCCAGGACTGAGTGTTTGAACCTGCCTGTGTCCCATTCACCAGTCAGTGTTGTCTGAATGGACTACTTGAGACACTATGGATTGCAAACGCTTTCTGTTTTCTTCTGGTGCCTGGTTCAGGACTGCATCCGGCCACCGCAGCCATCTCCACCCTTGCAAGCTCCATGTGAAAACCAGCCAGCTCTGCTCACTCACCAGCTTCAGAGGTAAAGAAACTGCTTCAGGGAAGCTCTGGGGAGAGGGGTTTACTCTTAGTGTGAGCTAACTCACTTAGAGTCAGGGCTGAGCTGGAAGTGTACGCAGTTAGGATGTCACAGCTGGTTCCCTGGGGAGCGTGCCTGGTCCTCCTAGCTGGATTCTGTCTGAAGGGCTTTTAGAAGCAGAGGACACGAGTCAAAGGCACAAGCTTGCTTTGAGCAGATGATTGACAGTTCTGCCTCTTGGCCGGCTGGAAAGCACCTTCCCTTTGGTAGCCCGTTTCTCTGGTGATTCCTGCCCAGAGCTGCTCTGGACGTCTCACACCATTTCAGGCTTTCGTTAGGTAACTGTCCTTGGCTTCAGCGCCCTGGCTGGGGATGAGGCAGCCTGGCTTACGGGAAAGCAGAGGAAGGTTCCTCACCAGCTGCACTGAGGCAGGAGGCGAGCCTGCAGTGCCCTTGACCTGTGTTTCTGGTGTAGCCCCCACGTTATGCTCACTACGGACATGGCATAGGCAAGTTGGATGGCTCCCAGAGGAGAAGCCAAGCTTGAAAGCGCTTGGGATCCCAGCAGGGCTGTGTGGTGTTTATTTAAAACACAAGAAACGCAGCATTTGGCGTCAGCTCTCGCAGTTGGAAAGGCATCCTAATGAGGAGCAGGCGTGATGGTGAGGTGCTTGTTTCCCTGCGTAGGTTACGGATTCAGCCGTCCAGCCCGCCCCCGAACCACCCTAATAACCACCTCTTCAGGCAACCCAACAGCAGCCCACCTCCTGTGAGCAGCAGCGTGCTCCAGCCCCACGGTAAGCACCGGCGCTGCACAGAGCCATCTGCTCCTTGGGGCGGGCTCTTGGCACAGCCATATGGGCCGACCACAGCTCTGGGGACACAGGTGCGGGGGGAGCTGGGGGCTTCGGTCCCCCCATGGCCCGGTCCTTGCGCAGTTTGTGCTGATGGAAAAGCTGCTCCATCTGGCAGCAAGCGCTGGTGTTATCGAGAGCTCGCGAGGAGCTGCCAGCTGGAATGTGCTCTTGGGTTTCTTGTCACAAGATCCTTACTTATCGCTCCCGGGGGTGGGGAGGCAGGGCTGATATTCTGGGCTTTATGCAAATGGCCTCAGCTTTGTTTCTCTTTCTGTGGAAGGGGCTGTAGCTGTGACCTTTGTGCGCTGTGACGGCGCGGTCGGGAGTCACGCTCCTTGTCACCCGCTTACCGGGACTCCCGGCGTGGCCCGGAAGAGCAGCAGCTCCTCAGCAGGGCAGGACTCGCTCCTGAGCATTGCCCCTCGCTGGCTGTGGGTGCTGAGGGTCTTTGTTCCCCTGCCCCTCGCTGGCTGTGGGTGCTGAGGGTCTTTGTTCCCCATATGTGCTGCCTCCCAGTCCCAGTTCCAAGGGATGCCGTCCCACAACACAATCTTCCCACAGTCCGGTAACTGTTCCCCTCCCCCAAACATGGGGCTGACGTGCCTGGGCCTGCAGCAGCAGTCGCAGCCTCAGCAGGTCACCATCCAAGTGCAGGAGCCCGGCGACATGGTCAGCAGCAGCCTGGTGGCCGGGCAGGGCATGTCCTCCCATGCGCGGGGCATGCCCATGAGTCCCAGCGCCAACCAGATGCAGATGCAGCACCGCGCTAACCTGATGGCCTCCCTCTCCTACGGCCACAGGCAGTTATCCAAGCAGCTCAGCGCTGACAGTGCCGAGTCGCACAGGTAAGGATGCTACTGCTTCCCCAAGCAGGGAGAATGGAGATGGGTGGGTATCCCAGGCTGGGACGTGGCTTCCTCACCAGCCCAGGGCTGGTTTTGGGGAGCTGAGTTGTCTCCCTGCCCCTGGGCAGTGGTTCCTGTCAGTGTCTGCCTCAGGGAGCAGCTCTGCCTGCCTCCTGGTGCTCACTGATAAGACAGTGACTGTTGCTCTGTCCTCTGCAGCCTGAACGTGAGCAGGTATCCCCCCGCCAACTACGACCAGGTGCACTTACACCCCCACCTGTACCCCGAGCAGCCCCGCGTGTCCCCCGGCAGCTACAGCCCGGCCGCAGGAGTGGGGTTCCCCGCAGCTCAGCAAGCTCTCAAGGTCCCGCAGCTCGACCAGTACCCCAGCTTCCCGCAGAGCGCACATCAGCAGCAGCAGCACTACACCGCATCCGCACTACAGCAAGCACTGTTGTCCCCGACGCCTCCCGACTACAGCCGACACCAGCAGGTACCGCACATCCTCCAGGGACTGCTTTCCCCCCGGCACTCGCTCACGGGGCACACGGACATGCGGCTGCCCCAGTTAGAATTTGCACAGCTCATCAAGCGGCGGCAGCAGCAGCAGCAGCAGCAAGAATTCCAAGAGTTGTTCAGGCATATGAGTCAAGGGGACGCTGGGAACATGGGCGCCAGCGTGGGACAGAGCCTCTCGGAGCGCCAGTCGTTGTCTTTGCCTTATCAGAGTGCTGACACGTACCACCCACAGAGCAGCCCCCAGCATCTCTTAAAAATCAGGGCGCAAGAATGTATCCAGCAGGTACCTGCGTCAGTGCCGCCGCACGGATACGTGCACCAGCCAGCCCTGTTCCATTCGGAGAGCATGGAGGAGGACTGCGCGTGCGAGGGGGCCAGGGACAGCTTTCCTGACAGTAAGACTGCAAACACATTGACCAAAGGCTGCCACGAGAGCCCCCTGCTCGTGAGCGCGGGAGGGCACGGGGACCCAGACCCCTTGCTAGGAACTGCTAATCACGCGCAGGAGCTGGGGACGCACCAGTACAGGCATCAGCCCGCGGCTGCCTTCAGTAGGAGTAAGGTGCCCAGCAGAGGTAAGGCTCCCTGCTCCTGATGGAACGCTGTGCCCTGCTGCCTGCGTGCTGCTGGCCTCCCTGCCGGAGGCTTCCATGACATGCTCTGCATAGCACGGAGATACCTGGATTCCTTCCGGCTTTGTGGCCTTAAGTAAATGCAGGCATAGTCTCTAATAAACAGTGTTAAATAAGAAGGGAACCCGAGCAGCAGCTTCTCTTTGAAGTGTGACCTACTTCTGCAGGCAGGTGAAGGCCAGGCCCCAGTAGCGCACTGCCATCTTCTTGGGGATGCTGTGTGCTGTTGATGCAGTTATTCCCATTGGTGATGTTCCCAATGCCATGTAAAACGGGCTGGAAACAGTTAAGCGACCAGCATAGCCCTGAGAGTGGTGGTAGATGTCTTGTTGCTAGGGCTGCCTTGAGGCAGCAACTCTGGCACGTTGGGCAGCAGCAGCAAGGCTCCAGCCCTGCCTGAACTAGAAGGGGTTGGTTCTGGAGAAAATGAGTTTAAACTTGCCATTAGCATCTGAAGACCTTCTCTGCTGCTTGGAAGCCTTTGCTCCTTGGTGGCTGCATTGGCAGCAGTGCAGTGTAAGGGAAGCTCCTGCCTGAGCTGTAATTCCCAGTCTCCTCTGTATGAAAAGCACCATCCTGGCCCCTTGCTAGGAGAGCTTTGGTGAGAAAAGGGCTTTCCAGGCTTAGCTGGGAGGATCGGTATTCAGAGTGAGACAGAGCTGTGCTGGTCTGAAGCCATCAGCTTGCCCTTGGCACAGCAGGCCCTATTGCAGAGGGGCAGTGTCCAGGGCACAAGAGGCTTGGCTTTGTTTGGGGACACAGCACGGGATTGCTGGGAAAGTACTGGGTTGGAACAGAGTGGTGTGGAGGGCAAAGCAAGCGTGCCAAGCCCTGGTCCCCTGGAGCACAGGCAGGGTAGGGACGAGGCTCGGCTGTTCTGAAGTCATCTTCAATCCTGGATAACCAATGTGTTTGCTCCTGCACCTCATTCTCCCTGTGGCGCTCGAAGCATGGAAGGGGAGAATCACCCCAGGTGGAGGTGGAAGGTCTGGAGGTGTGTTTTGTACCAAATCGCTAGGGTATTAAGAAGTTTGCTTCTTAATGCCATAGACCGTTAGATGAACAACAGGATTTACTGAAGCCACAAGCTGAAGTTCTGGCCCCATACTGGTGGTGCTCACACTGGTTACACAAGGGAGAGGACTTTACCCTCCAAGACTTTGTAAATGAGTAAAAGCAAGTAAATGTTTACAAATAGTGTTGTGTAAGCGCGTTGTCGGAGGCCTCATGGAGTAAACTCTGTGCTGAGATGCAGCTGCTTGTGCTGCTGTCCTCCTGCCTTCAATAACCCACTTGGAATCAGGCCTGTGCTGCTCCACACAGCCTGGGTACCCTTATCTGCAGTTAAACCCTGCACAGCCTCAGGGTCCGTGCTGGTGCTTCACTCACATATAGGGTACCCTCAGCATTCCCAAGCGTGCTGTGTGCAGGCACCAAGGGCTGCCTGAGGGGACCTGCCCTGGCCAAGCACGGCTCCTCTCCTGAAGCCTTTCGTAGCCACATTCCTTGGCTTTTCCAGTTGTTTTCCCTATACTGTGTTAGGAGGCCACAGCTTCTCCTGTGAGAAGAGGGGAAACTGTCTCTTCTGCCCCAGCTCACCAAGTGTTTTCCCTCGAGTGGGGTGTACCTTCACAGTGCCTGCTGATGGAGCGTGCTGTCCCTGATCGGAGAGCCCTGGCTTGTCTGTTGAGCATCACAGCCAGGGGCTGCGAGAGCGTTCACCAAAGCCGTGTTTAGGATGTGACTGCACTGCCTTCGAGCAGCCTTGCTCCAGTTTTGCTCCATCCATCACAGGGCTGGGAATGCTGCCCATGGGAAACCTGCCTTGCTCAGCCCCAAAGGAGCGGAGCTTGCGGCCCGTGGTGCCAGTGTCACATGCTGCACTGACACAAAGGGGATGGAAGGGCTCCTGCTCCGGGCTCAGGCGGCTGGAGCAGGGCTGGGCTGAGGAGAGGAGGGTGAATTCCAGCTGTCCCATCCCTCAGCCCTCCTCATCCCAGAGGTGCCGTGCTGGCAATGGGATGTGTGTGATTGTGTCCTGGGTCCAGGCTATTCCAGGGTAAGGGGGCTCATCCCAATATACCAGAGCTGGCTGTGGGATCCGTCCTGCTCCAGGCTGTGTTTGGAGCTGGAGGAGCC
>JANHGB010046183.1:0-24809 GCA_026283785.1 Coracopsis vasa | reverse complement strand
TCCAGTGCCTCACCACCCTCACAGTAAAGAACTTCCTCCTTATATCCAATCTAAACTTCCCCTGTTTAAGTTTGAACAAAGAGATACTATTCTGCATAAATAGAAATTGTGAGATGAAATAATGAGCCTCTTGTCATACAGGTGAGCCACATACTATTTATTAGGGACCTCAAAGTTTTTGCAGAACCAGAAAAAAGTTATATGAGAATCAAATCCTTAAGGTAAAAAGCCTGTGTAAAACTTGCAGCAACATGTACAATAAATGCACACATACACTTGTACATACTGTGTGATTAGGCTCATTTTTACGCTTGATGGAAGATACTCAGTAGAAACATTATATATATTCAGCGGCATTTTCTACCACTTTGGACCACTTTTAACTGCATGTTCCTTATTGTAATGCAGAAATAGAAGCAAATTTATGTTGACCCATGTAATCTTACATTGATACTTTTCCCCCTCTTCTTCCCCTTTTTTTCTATATTAAAATTGCATCCAGTTTTACCTCATAAAATTTGTTTCCTATTGGTATGGAGATAGTCCATCTCCCCCACATATTTACGTTATGTAATCTGTGAACAAAAATTTCATTATCTGACGGTTTTCAATAAAATCCATTACATGGCCCAAAAGTACATTAAAAAATTAGATTTGATTTTTTTAGCATCTACCTCTTCTTTCACATTTCTGTTTTAATTTCTGGCTGGCTATCTATTGCGAACATGTTAAAACTAGTTGCCTACTACCTTTTAAGAAACTGGCTTTCTGATTAATAAAGAGCTGTTTTCTAGTCTTGTCCATTACAACCAATATTTTCCTTACTTACGCATATAATTTCTTATATCTACAATTCAAATGGTTTTGTCCTAAGAGACTAATGCAGTTTTAGCCTCAGCATCCTCTGACAAAGATGGCTGCTGTTTCCTATTGTCTCTAACTAAAATGGATTTCATTTAGATGAAAATGTAGAATATATTGTTGTCTCTTGCAGTATAATTTAAAAACCCTATTTGTTTAATCACAAAATTTCTCAAGATGAGGGACATGTATTCTAGAAGAACTGGATTATGGGGCTTGTTATATACATGCTCAGCAACTCTCCCTTTTATCCTGGTGGGCACGGCCGTGCAGTTTGTCACCACAGAGGTACAGTTTTAGTTCAGTTGGGAGAAGTCAGAGCTGCAGTCCTGGGTGCGATCTTCTTTCAATGGCCCAGACAAGGGTCATTTCTCTTCCTGGTCATGGCTATACCTCATTCAATAAGGGCAAGTGGTTCTGAAAGAGATCTTATTTCTAAAGATGACAGCACCTAACCTAACAACGGAGAGAAAATCTAGAGATATAAAAAGTCAATGCCCCCCACTGCAGAGGCCACAGTGGGACAAAGAGCAACCTCTTAACCTACCCCATCTACAGGTACCCAAGGTACTTCTCATTTCGATTAGCCAAGTCCACGCACAACTGAGAAAGCTGGAGTGTTATTGCTATAATTATTTTATTCCCTTTCTTTCCATTTACCTGCCTTCCTCACCCCTGGGCTCTTTAAAGAAAGACTCCCAGGAGATTCCATTCAAGTGGAGTGAAAACAGTGTCAGTGGGGGCTAACTTTGGCAGCACAGGTTGTTGTCACCGATGACCTATTCAACAGCAGCAGCACCAGCCTCGCTTTGTCTTCTGCTCCACTAAACAAACTGATGGCAGACTCAGTCCTGCTGCAGAAATATTAAGAATTAAAGAAAGCACAAAGGGAGCAGGCAGCAGGGTTGAAACATTTAGTGGGAATAAGGCAGCTGGTCAATAAAAGAGGATGGAGACTTGATCAAAAGGGACTGACTTACAATGGGACTTGGGCTAAAAAGGGGTGTGAACTATCCCACAGGTCAAAAATGGCAAAACATTGTGCTCCTGAAGCTGTCACCTTCTGCACAGTAGGGAGGGATCCAGGAGCAAGAAGAAATGCAAAGCTAGCAACTCAATATATAAGCAATGTACAAAGGAAAAAACCTGAAAACATAAATGGTATAAGTCTGTGGTGCTTGCAAAGCAGATGAGACCACTGACCTCAACAAACCAAACAAAAGAAATGTTTAGAGAAGGTATTGGAAAGAAAAAGAAACAAAGTGTGAAAAGGAAGTGAGATTTTGGTTAAGGCATTCATCTGGAACTTGGGAGAGCTGGGCACAGATCAAGACTCTGCCACACGTTTCCTGTGGGACCAGAAGTAAGGCATTTAATCTCTCTGAAATGCAGTCCTCATCAGTGAATAAATTCTCACAAGGAGAGGATACTACACATATTTTATTTTTTGGGAGGAAGGTGGAAGTGGTGTGGGGGTGTCCCTGGCCTCAGCTGTGCTTCTCTCATGTCAAAGAGGAAGATCTGAAAAGTTCCAAATTTTGACTTTTCCTATTTTGTAGGCATTTAAATGGTCCATGTTTATTCTTAAATAAGTTTTCAAAGTGTTACACTTCCCATCACACCTTTCTACCATTTTGTACCTTTGACGCACTGAATACAAAAAAACAGCTGGTGTCCAGTGAATACAGATACCTGAATGCTAGCCAGAGATTTTTTTCCCTTCTTTCTTTGCCTGTTTCCTATTTTACCTTTTGTGGTGTGTTCCAAAACACCTTCTCTTCTGACAAGGTTAGAGGAGATGAGAAAGAGTTAAATCATAACACCTTGCACTATCCAAAACTGGAAGGAAAATAAGCTAAAACATTAATGGTAGCTGAGAAAAGTAATTGCCTCACTTTAAACGGGTTTGGCACATTTTCAGTGGAAAGGGAGATCTTTGTCATTCTTTCTTCTTTCATGTAATTTCATTTAATTTAACTATATTTCCCTCCTTAACATTTTGCAGAAAGAAAGAAGCCCAGAAGAGTCAAACAGCTAGAGAAAACAGGATTTCTCCAGATACTAAAAGGTCCACGCACATTTCAGTGACTTTTTTTTGATCCTTGAAAGTTTGAAATAAAACCCTGCCCCCATCCTGAGAAAATGTGTCTGACTAAACTCTGTTCTATGTGACCATCCTTGATAATAATAACAGTGGCTTCCAGATCTTGCAAAACAGACCCCTACACCCATCATTAGGGTGATTGCAGCTAGAGGAGAACACAGCTTGTCCACCTTGACGTAATAAACCACTTTTCCCTGTCAGGGCAAAGATAAAGAAGGCAGGTTCTTATGCCCAGGCATGTAGCATCATTACATATCCTGGACAGTATGGAAGATCTGCCTGCATCCTTCAAACCTGTGCATAGATGGCATGAAGATCACTGCCCCAACGATGAGTTGCTATTTGTCAGACAGAGCTGCCTAAGTGTGCCTAGCAAATGCCTGAGCTGCCTAATCATCAGCTGCTCTTAACTGTGGTAGTTCCACGGAAATCTATTCCCAGAGCTGTCCTCAGAGTTTAAATGCTGGCCACCTGGCTGATAGTCTTGCAAGTAATAAAATAATTCAAACAGGTCAAGTTACCAACTCAGAAACGGTGAGGGGTTTTTTTGCTTCCTGACATGGAGAGGAAAATTTCCAGTCTCTGTTCAGAATTGGCCATCATTATTAAATGCACACATGGACGGGCTTTTTGGCTGTGAAATAAATGACTTAAAGCTGTGATTCAAATAGGTCTATAAAGTGCTTCTATGATGTTCCTCTCCCTTCTTTTTCCCTTTTTTTGAAACTGTCTGCTTCGCTGCTCTTTGTAGAGATAAGCCCTTGAAAATCACCCTTCTTAAGGTGTAAACTTGGTGACTATACGTTATAGTTAAACATTTGATTTGTCACAGGCTAGAAAAATAGAGAACTTGAAATCTCTTCATGGTGTATTAAAGGTCACACAATTATAATAAAATCTTGCTCCAGCAGCTGCAGTCACAGACAAAATCAGTCTCAAATTTCCAGTGGAAAATGACGTCCCCACCAAGTTTCAACTGCCCCGGGAAATCAGGGTATCGCAGGCAGTGTTGATTTTTAGGATGTCCTGAATACCCATCGTAAAAAACATGTTACTCAACACAGTCACAGTTCTTCCAGGGTCTTTTGATTGAAAACAAGCTTTTTATTTTACAGCCATTTGGGGCATAACCTTTTTCCTGGTTTCAGAAACTTAAAAAGCAGCCACCTCTACTCTGTTTGGGTGAGACGTTACCAGCTTGAATGTCATTTTGTAGTATTCCACACATCAACATAAAATAATAGTAATATAGAACATAAATCTACATCCTTACAATACAAACTAATCTTCCGGCTTCCCATCAAGCGAAACATATTGACAACTGACAATAGGCAATTAATAGATTAATGAGCATAGCTCTTATCTGTCTACATTATGAGTTTATCTGGTTGTAACAGGATGAATAGAACACGGGCCTGTGCTCACAGGAGTGCTGTCCCAATAGAAATGAGATCATTGCAGCAAGATATGAATGCGGTATTTTGATTACCAGGTATCACTCAACGGAACAGAACAGACCCCGTTCCCCCCCTCCCCACACTTTATTCTATACATCTTTAAATTATTCAAGGGCAAAGAACAGAATATAATTTACTAGAGAGAGAATTAGAGGAGAAGGTTTTACGAAAGCAGAGATTAGGTTTTGATCCAGGGTTAAGAAGACTGCCTCTGGCATACACAGAATCTGTCAAGATAGGTGATGGAACGTAAAAAAACCTTTCCACTTAAAACTGAGCCTAAACACGGTGATGCCTGCAGTGCTAAATAATAAAATTAACTTTAAAAATCCTTTGATAACCCAAATAAAAACATCAGCCACACAAAGTAGCTTTTCAGTGGGTCTAACTCCAAAAAATGTATCTGACAGTGGTAAGCCCATTCACACCACGGATAAATTTGATCTGTGGAGGTACAGCGGTGCACTGGGGGATGCTGTGCTTCACATGAAACCTGCAGAAAGGCAGTCTTTCCAAATGACCAAAGCAGGAAGGCAAACAAGGTATGAATTTGGGGAGCCAGAGTACCATTATCTCAGTTGTATCCTGATGTTTCTCCCCAGGCCCCTGGTGGTACACTTGTCAGTACATATCTCTCCAGCTCTGTGCTTATATGTTCTCTATTTCCACCATGGGAGGAAGTCAGCTTTGCTTTGCTTTTGCCCAGAACCAAGTTCCGCTCGCATTTGCTCACATGCGTAATCTAAGTTGCCTCGAAGGGGCTATTTGTACAGGTAAAATGAATTTGCCCTTGATAGCATTGTAAAGTTTCAAAATAAATATTGTGATGTTTTGTGGGTTGGCAAACACAATCGGCAGTTTGTTTGTGGAGATTGTTGTTCTGCTCCAGAATTATGCAGGCTTTTATAATGACTAACAACATGAGACAAATGCAGCATGACAGTTGCATGTTGATTATTCTACACAATTTTGCTCATAGGATATTTATTGGGTTTTTTTTCAGAGCCCAGTGTAGCTAAAAGAAAACCGCCAATGGAACGAACCTTTGGATCAGGCTTGATGTTATTGTGGTGTAATATGCTACACAATAAGAACTGAGGGATTTATTCTGACGTGGACTGAGCCTCTGTATGAAAACAGAGCCATAATCCTGCTGATGACAGTCTCCTGGGAATGTGGCAGTGGTGGTCCTGGGTACTGCTGTTCCAAGCTACACACTACCAACCCTCACAGAGCAACATGTGCCTGTGCCTCCCCAGAGTCAGAAGTGCTGGGGGAGTGTTGCATGGATCGCTCTCTGGCTGCTGGTAGTTAATTCCAGCAGTGAAGCAGGGGAACAGCTGTAGGCAGAAGCATTTAAACCACAGAAGCTAAAATCACCAGAGGACATCTGAAAGCTCCATAACCTTATTTAGACCTGGCCCTCTTCTGTTTGAAACAGCTCACGTGTTGAAACTGTGGGAAGGGGCTTAAAGGCTACTTCTGCATGTGTCTGTTTGGATGACAAAAGGGGCTATACAAGCCCAGAGAAATACGGTATTATTATATACTGCATTGAAAAGGAAATTCAGTTTGTGTCTCATTTTTAAGAGCTAATATTCTTTTATCTGATCAAATGGTAAACAGCATTGGTAAATCAAGTTTTGATGGCATGTGTGTTTGCAAACAAAAGTTGATATTCAACCTTTTCTAAGATGATCCCACAAATCTGTGTTGATATCCTCTGTGGTAACATTCTTTATAAGAGCCTGGAAAATAGAACAGCTCCTCCTGCACTGCTTTAAACCATGTACATACACTTCTACATTTCCTAATTGAATGGGACCTTCTAGGCATGCAGTGAAAAGCAGCTTTGGAAAACTCAGTGTAGAGAGGGACAGAATGTTTTCCAAGTGATGATTTTATTCTGTTCCTGGGTATTCTATTCCACAGGAAACCAAAATAAAAACTTCCCCACTGAGAACTGCAATGCGTCATTCAAATGTATCCCTCAGCAAGGCACTCTGCCTCGGGGATGATGTGCTCATGGATGCCTCCCAGATCGCTGCTACACTAAGCTAAAGCCTGTGGGCCCCCTGAGGGGAGAGGTACAGACAGCATGGCACAAGGACTGAGAAATATTACACTTATCTTAAATACACTCCTTTCTTGGGCATTGTCAGATATCTTTTTAGCTTGATGCCTCAGGACTAGTCTAGTATAATGGCCTTGTCACCTCGCTTAGTCACTTCTCTTCCTAGGATTTGAGACACCAACATGCTGGAAGGCACAAAACCACCTGTACTGTCTCCTGGCAAAACTAACCCATGAGTGTTTAATGCAGCTTGGTATTTGCTCCTTATCTCCTTGGTAAAAGTGGGAGAGAAGTCCCACGTGTTCACCCCAGCATTTCTGAGCAAAGTCTTTAGTTGGATGGATGGATCTGGGATCTGTCGGTTGTGGTTTCTGGGGAGATCTGCTGACAGAACTACCAAGAAACATCTCCTGCCCATTTTACTGGGTGATGCAACCCAGATTAGAGGATAGGAAACAAATCTGGGTACAGCAGTTGTGAGTCAGTTGTTTCATTGATACTATGAAATGTAGCTTACCAGAAAGATCACTGATGAGCTCTGTGCTTACGGAGAATAACTGTAACACCGAGGAGAGCAGCTCTTTGGTCACTGAAAATTACTTCAGTTCTTTAAGCGAGTGATGCCCACTTGTTAGATTTCTCACACGGAGAGCTAAAAATCCTGCTAAGCCTGTGTTTGAATGTGTGTACTGAACCCACTACAACAGAGAGCAAGTGGAAGAAAAGCAATGAACGAGAGCTGACATCACTGACAAGAGTAAAACTGTTAATAGACAACAGAGTCTGTTGACATAAAATGGTGCTACTCCATTGAAGAAGGAAGCAGCAATGTTTTCTCTTCTCTAAGAATATCTGAACACAACAGTTTCTCACTTTCATATTACAATGAATACTTTAACATACTTAAACATTTTCCTGTGAAGTTAATGAAGCCATGCTTAGATCTGTGGACACATTTACAACCCTTTATTTAGGATATAGGGAAAAATAAGGCCCTTTAAGAAATCAGCTCCATGAAGCAGCATTTTAACCAAAACAGAGAGATTGCAAGGCATTTTAAGCTTCAGTTAAACCAAATGGTTACCTTCAAAACTGGCAATGCAATGCTGAAACAGGCTGGACAAAGGATTTCAGACACTCTTAAGCATGAGCTGGGAGGGGAAAACAAACCCCAAAATAAAGGAGAGGAGCAGACAAGTGTTGGCTCAAGGATGCTTTAGACCTAGTAACAAATACATTAACCATTGTAGAATCTTTCCTATGCTCGGGAAAGGCAACGGAACCTTGTAAAGATCTTTGCAGATAAAAGGTATTGTATTATATCACAGGTAGAACCAAATTTGGTATTAATTCCTCCTTTCACTACTGATCTCTGTTGCTCCCCCAGTCTTGAAAACCAACTAGCATTTCAGCTCAAAAGAAGAGCACAATGCAAAAGAATCAAAAGCCAGCTGAAGAAAGCTACATGCACATTCTCCTCTCTCACCATCAAAGCACAGCTCTGTTCTCCCAGCCTCTTTGGCCCTCTGTTTAGGTCTGTAAAATGGAAATAACACTGCAGAAGAGAAGGAGAGTCGCAGATCGTGAGCCTACTCAGTGAGCTCTGGGAGAAGGAGCTCCCCTTCTGGCCTTCAGCGTTTTTGTGTCTGCAGTACCTCCCATATGGCAAGTGCTACCTACATGTGGAATATCTGTTTTAGCTCTATGCACAGAAGCTATTTTTGCCTAAAATATTTGTGAAAAAACACCAGTTTCAGATGCATGACTGACAAACCTCAATTAAAATAGAGGAGATTTTAATACAAACATAAACCTCTTTACAAATCTCAGACTTTCTGACAAGACATCAGCTGTGAAAGTAAAACAGCACATAGATGTGTTTTGTTGCAACAGCAACAATTTAAAGATCAAAGACTTTCCCTATCAGATCCCCATACTGATTTCTGAGAATCTAATGAAGTACAAAGGACGTTTGCAAAGTTGAACGTTTGCATATGCTTCATTAATTAGTTTGGCATGTCCTCCATTATCAAAGCTGCATTCATTTTTTACGTTATCTTGGGCAATCCAGCTCAGATTTTTCATTATTCATGTTCCTGCACTATTTGTGCTCTGCGCCATTTAAAAGATATGTGTGTGTGTGTATATATATATACATATATATATATATACTGAGAAATAAATAAAGACCCCAGCATTTCACCGAGCTTCAACCAATCACACTGGACAACATACCAGGATCAATGTGGGAGATGAGAATAAAGACCAAACAGCTCTGGAGATGTCCTAAAGAAGACCAATAAACAACAGGCCTCCATAGAGAAAAGTGATAGAAAAATCAAATCACACTGAAATTTATTGAAGCTTAAAGCTGCTTACGAAAATGGCTTAAGGTGAACGATTAATTTCAAACCAGGCCAAATTGAGGAAAAGAACTTTGATGCACACACCAATTTTGTTCCTCAAAGTCAAGAATTGCCTAATCAATAGCAGTGCTAAAAGGAGATGGGTGCTCTCAGGGGTACCATTACAAAGAATTGCACTGAGTTTTAGCCACCTGGCTCCCAAGTGCTTTAATAGCTGTCACACAACTAAAGCCTGGTCTAAAGCCTTAAAACCTTACCCCTCAGTCTTCCTGAGCATCCACTGCTGTCAAGTGACAAATGCAAAACAACAGGAGGGACTCTAAGATTTACTCCTGCACTGACCAGTACAAGAGCATGCCCAGGAATTTGCACTGCTGTTGCAAGTGTCAGTTACTGGGTGAAGAAAGGCAAAGCAGGAGAGGGTAAAAGGGGTGAGGGAAAGTGAAAGAAATTGCACTTAACCCTTCTTCTGTTGATGTGTTGATAGCAGTCTGCATCAGGTACTCACATTGCTGGGCTAATCCAATCAGCCCTCCTCTTCCATTAGCTAAAAATAAACTACCACTTTTTATGTAATGCTCTGACTGCTCACCCCATTCCAAGTTGTGCTGAAAATCTTAATAGAAAACCTTCAAGGGGTTTAAGATTTTAAGTCAAATAAAAAAGCAGACAGAAAGAGAAAAATCCAATCAGAGCAGAAAGGGTTGGTTTATACAGGACCTTATTTTCTTTCCATTTTCACCAGCATCAAACTCCACAGGAGAAGTAGCTGGAGAGACAGAAGGAAGCAGACAAAATGGGAGGGGAAGGAAGAGTTTCTTTTACACTCATATTATACATAATTTTCTAAAAGGAGAGGTGCCATCCTGTCAACAAGATCTGGGCTTGACTTCAATCTTGGGCCTACCAGTGGTTAGCTGCAGGATAGTGAGCACTCTGCTCCCTTTCTCAGGCAACTTCTACAGTTCCAGAGCTCTCCAGGAAAGAGAAAATAAGCAAACCAAGGAACTTAAAAGAAACCAACCAACCAAAAAAAACCCAAAACCCCTCAAAACCCACCAAAACAGAAAAACCTCCTGAATTCTGGAACGAAACCTGAGCCTGCCACTTATGGAGCGGGGGTGGGGAGGGAAGAGAAAGGGGAAAAAGGGGAAAGAAATAAAAAGAAGATAGTCGGTACTGAGCTTCTAACCTAAAGCTTAGAAGGGTGATGCTTAGGCAATGGTTGCAAGAGAAAAAAAGGGAATGGAAAAATCTTCCCAAAAATAGTAGATAACTAGTAGTTAATTGTAGATAATAGTAGATAATTGTTGTGAGCATGCAAAAACTAGGAAGGGTTGTTTGTTTTGTTTTTTTTTTTTCTATATATCCTGACCATATTTCACAGTGTGACCCCCTTCCATTGAAACCTACATATATTGCATGTGCTTTAGAATAATATTTATTAAAAAAACAAACAAAACAAAACAAAAAAAATAAACCAAAACCATCAAAAATCCCAAACAGAATGCCCTGAGCCAAAGCAAAACTGTGCACTGTAAGAAACTGAGAGCGTTGAGATAACTATTGAAATAAAGGACAGAAGGCTGGTAAGAAGATGGTACTTGCAGGTCAGATCCAGATCCCATTAACCTGATAAGCTTTGGATCCAACTATGATGGTAGGCCTGGCTCACGAGCCACAGAGTATTTACAAGTGCTACTGTTACGCTGGCTTTTGCAGTATCTCCCTTTGTAGACATTAGAGCCAAACCACATCAGTTCCTTTCAGTTGAGCGGGATTGGCACTTTGGAAATCCAGGTGCACACGAAAGGCTTAAATTCTCACATTTGAGGAGTAAGAGCAACATAGAGCTCAGATACTGGCAAAATATAGCTCGAGAAAAATGAAGGTAGAACAATTGGCAGAAAAGAAGAAACAATGAGCAATAAATGGAGAGGGAAATGAAATATCAAAAAGGTACATCAGGGAAGGGAGGCTAGGAGAGAAGTACACTAGAACTCTGAAAGGAAAACCAAGAGGCAAGAGATATACTGGAGGCAATAGAAGGAAATAGTGAGGTAATGAGAGAAAGAAAGAAAAGGGAGGGGAAAAGGTGTGAGGAGCTAACAATGGCAAGACATAGGAGAGAAAATGGGAGAGACAGGAAAAGGGAGGTAAAGAGAAGGAATTATACAGGGAAAGGACCAGAAAGAGGAGAACAATCCTAGGGAGCCTGCTGTGGTGGGTCACAGAGGAGTTCACAAGCCCATGCACTTCAACTATTTCTTTTTGATTCTGTGTCATTGTCAGGCTTCAGACTGTAGCTGCAAATTGTTTGTCTGGCAGTTCTGGTAGGTTTGATTCAATAACTCCTATAAGAGGGCAGGCAGGATATCAATGCTGCTTTATTGCCTTTTTCTCTGCCTACAATAGCAAACCTCCAGTCATACAGTATTATAAAGTGCCATCACTGGGGGTTGTATCTCAGCATAGTCACATCTCATCTTCCTAGACTATAATAAGCTGGCAAAGGTAAAAGTCTGAAACTATGTGAGCTTCACGAAATTAACATTGAGGCCTAAAGACCGGTGTCAGGGTTGAGCACTGGGCAAACAGCAGACCCTTGCTTTCCAAGTACCACAGCAAGGGGTAGGTACCTCCTACAGAATCATCTCCACCAAAATGTACTTGACACAATTACCAAGTCTCATTCCAGCTACTAGTGAACAAAGCATTAACACTCCAGAAAGCTGCAACCACTGCTGGGGAATAGAAAAAATAAGCCATGCAGTTTTGTTAGGTGGGTAACTTTTCATGGTTCTCTTGGATGCAAGCTCTTTAAAAATAATCACGCAGCGACATTTAACATAAGATTGGATTGACTGATGTGGACTTACCATTTTTCCTCCTGGAGATTGGCTCCTTCAGGCTGTGGGGGTGTCCCTCACCAGGCTGACATAGAGAAATTTCCCCAGCCTTGAGTGTGCATGATCTGCCAATAAAAAGAGGCTTTCAGTTACACAATGCTGTCACATAGCACCTTTTACAAACACTAAATTCAAGTTAAAAATGTCACAGCAAAACAGGAAAATCATCACAGAGAAAACTGCCTGTGAGGCATTTTATAGATGTGTCTTCTAAAGAAGAAAAATTCCTTGCACATTGTTCTGGTTAAAGCCACGCAAATCAGAACAGAACTTTTCATTCAGGTCTGGTCAGTACAAATATCGGGAGTAGCTGAATACAGAGACCCGTTTTGTCCACTTAAACTCTGTCTCCCATATATACACACATATATAAAAATCCCTGTTTCATTGTAAAAATTGTAAGTGGATGTCTTTAAGGTTGTGTTTAGAAATCATTGTGACTTTACACTGCAGTTTATTCCATGTATTTCCATCCTTTTGAGTCACACTGTTCAACCTCCTACTTCTTAATAGATTAATTTGCGATTGCTCCCTCGACATTTCAGCCTTTCATGATGGAGAGCAATTCCTCTCATTTCACTCATCAAGGCTCTATATAATAATGAAAGCTCCCACAGGTCACCTCTATTGCGCCTTAACCCCTTTAGCCTTCCCCCCGTTGAGTGTTCTTAATCCTGGAGCTGTCCAGGCAAAGGCAAAAAAATATATTTCTCCCGCAAGACGACTGCAACCAAATCCATATTGCATCGTTTCTATAGGAAATGTGACTACACCCATGTGATTTCAATTCTCCAACACCCTTACATTGTCATAATATCTTATTTGGGTTTTTTTTCCAAGCAGTCATACACACAGAACTGCTAGTTTTTTTCTCTAATAACCCCAGGTCCTTTTTTCTTTGGTACACTGAATAATATGAACTCTGCTGTGGTTGACTAGCTCTACACTTACTGTTACAGCCACTAAAAGATCCAAATCCTTCTCGGCTTGGTAAGCATTGCTTCTTACTGTTTGCTTAATCTTTACATTTGGCAGAATAATCAATGTCTGCTATTTTACTTGTTATTATAATCTTTCAGAATAAAATTGATAGGAAAGATTCTCAGATGCTGTAAATTGGCATGTCCCCTAGCATCACTTCACTGCTCCGCCTTCACACATTAAGTAGATGCTTCAAAACAAACCTGGAGGGCAAACCACCAGTTTGAATTTTCCAGTTGTTACTTATGATCAATAGCTGTTTCCTAAGCTGTGGTCCTGCTTCGTGATTTACATTTATGTAGAGGAATGTTCTGGCACAGCCTGCGGGCGGTCAGGCAGGCAGGCAGGCAGGCATGCTTGTGCACTGTGGAAAAGCTACAGCTCTGGATGCAACTGATCAGCAGCTGAAGGCAACCAAAAGCAGCCCTCTTCTCCCAAGAAATCCACACTAAAAGACCAAATCATTGCATTTTTAAGAACAGTTTTACATTGCATGGTATTCCAGGATATCTCTTCTTCTGTGCAATTTGTTCATTCCACAGAAAACAAAATATTTATTACCAGTAATATAGCACTAAATAAAACAACTGCCACTCATTCATATACACAGCTCTGACAGTTGTGCATCTTTAGGGGGAGGAGACAACAGTTAGTTACAAATAATTCAGTGCTGACTGGGTTGGGGATAATTTTCTTGCAACTAAGGATGGGACTGAGACAAAAAATTATTTCAAATAACTATGAAGGAGTCACAGAATAGCAACACCTTTCAGCCTCTAGAGACCTAGAACTGATTTAAAATGGTGTACCACTTAAATGGAGAAAAGCTATTATCCTATCACTAGTCCCTTGAGCCATTCAGTCACACTTGAACCAATTTTTAATTCAACAAGCTATTTTACATATTTTATTTAGTCACAATCTTTATGGGAGAAGCTTATCACATGACTTGTGTAAAAACATAAGTACCTCTCCGCTCTGCATTTCTATTTATTCTTGGGTTTGTTTCTAACATGACTGAACTATTAAACATGTACCTTCTCTTCTCTCCTAATGGAACCCTGCTTTTCTTGCTACCATTCACAATAAGACAGCTTCTTAGTAGCTTTTAGAAAAAGATCCAGCCTAGAAGCATGTGTTCTAGAGATATATATTTTTTCCAGATAAATGTAAATCTATTGCCCACAAATGTCATAGTAGTCATCAGTACGATAGGCCAATATCTCTGCAGCCCAAAAAGGGTCAAATCCAGGATTTCAGAGTAAGAACTGAAGCACATCATTGCTAAGGATTAAATTTGCAAAGTAGTCTTCACTCTTAGGTGGACTGTCCACCAAAAGAACAAAAAGGTGGATAGCGCCCACAATTATACAAAGAAGCTGTAATTAAGAATTAAGAATGTCTTAGGCATTGGTGTCTGACACTGGACTAGCAAAAAATTAAGACATCCATATTGGAAAGCCATTTATGAAAAGGGGGCTGCAAATGTGGCCACTATGTCAGTGGCAGAGCAAAGCTGAGAGCCAGCAGGGTCAGAGCTGAGGTTTGGTGATGGGGCCACACCAGCCTCAGGAGGAGAATTCTTTCTGGTGAGAAGGCAAACACACAGTCCTGCTCAAACCTCTCCACTACTCTCACTGGTTTTCCACTATTTAATGAGCTCAGAGGAGCCTGTTTTGTCTACCTTATGGTTTTTCTCCATTAAGCATTTCCCTATAATTTCTCTCACCACTGAATTTACTCAGGCTCCTCCATCACCCCTGGAATTAGAATCCATCCCTTTGAAAAACTGGTGCTTTCTTCATTTCAGGCAGCTAATCCCCCTCCCGCTCACCCCACGGGTTACACTGCTGGAGCAACACTACTTTGATACTGTTCCTCTGGCAGCAATTAGAATCAAATCAGCACCAGCCTGTTTATAAAAAGGGATGTTGCTATAATGACACTATCAATTCTTCCAAATGTTGTAGCTATTTATCAAGTGATTAAAGTAGAGTAAGTTACTCCAGTTTTACTAGCCTATTTTCCATTGCAACTTAAAAGGTTTTACTGCCTCAAGTATGGCACTTGGACTGCTAATAATTTCAATTTTATTACATTATCATATTTTTTAGATTTATTTCTAGGTTTTGCATAAGATTCAAATTGTTACCCAGTTTATAAAATAAGATAAATTTATCTTGGTCAAAAATCACATTAAGATAATTATCTTGCCCTTTTGGCAGATAATTTTGTTTGTAATATATTGAAAATGCTTATTTTTTGTTTTTCTAACCACTCATTCTTGCAAAAGTGGCAATTTTTTTTCTGATTCAGGCAACTCTATCTCCGTCTCCCTATCAAGAGCTGTCATGTCTTCTCCCATTTTCCCATCTCTACTAGAGGAAACCCAAACAAAATGTGCCTATTCTTGGCTTTCCAGCAAGCTACCATAGACACCTGTATTCCTGGCAGGCATGGCCACTGGTCATGCTATTCTGCAGTGTCAGGGACTTGTGGGGAATGCTTACTCAGCAGTCCCACACTACAGTTACGGTAACACTTGGAGCGGGGCACTGGCAATATGCACACTAACAGACACTATGACAGCCTCTTACCCAACCAATGTGCTATGGTATGCACGTAGCTTCCTTGTGCCCCCCTTGTACTTCTCTCTGTTAGTGAAAATGTTAATTGCTGATAGCTGATGGAAAAGACCACTTCTTAAAGAATGAATGGAGGTCACTGGTTGATTCCTTCTCCCTTTTCCCTCTCTATCAAGTCCTGGTATCCCTGAAACTGCTGCACTGCCTCCCATCTAAGTCCATGCTTTGTCCACGTCTCAAAAACAGCAGGCTGCAGGTATCGCTGTAGCCTGCCTAAGCAATTAATTCAGAGCCAATTTAGCCAGATACTAAGTGTCTACTAAAGCTCCCAAATTACCAGAAAGATAGTACTTATCAGGTATCAGAAGAAAGTTGCAACAACTAACCCTAGAGTAAGAAAATGACACCTGCCCTCCACCCTGCCCACAGAGTCTCTGGGGAAGGTTATTCATTTGAGCTTTATCTTCAAATAGCTGGATGTGGGTCTTGAACAGCCTCAGTATCTTGGCCCTACGATGTCTGAAAAGCCACCTATGATCTCCATCATTAGCACTTGGATTAACAGAAATTAGATTTTTCAATTTATGGGAAATTTTGATACTTATAAAACACAGATTCACAATTACATGAAACCTTGTTAAAAGCACCAAACAGTACTTGCTTAGGGGAGAAAAATCAGCTTCAGGAAACTTATTTAGAATGCATGAGGTTTCCTTTGTGCAAATACAGCATTATTATAAAATAATAATTTATACAGACATGTTTTAACTTGATCTCAAAAATTAGTTGAAATAAAATATCTCCTCCTACTATAAAAATTATAAATGGCATGTGCTGCTTAGTGCTGACAGAAATAACTCTGTCATGCAATAAAGTAAGTAGCATTCTGCTGTAGGAAAGGATAGCAATACCCTGAGTTTTGAATAGGCTAAATGTGGATTTTTCAACTGTTCTAATACACCAGCATAAGCAGGACTCATGACAGAAGTACCAACAAACAGACTGGGTAATATCCAAAAGGTTTTGAGGTATGATGCTGAAATATAAACTTTTATTTTTTGAGTGAAATTATTCACATTTCTCAATATCTAATGTAGCCTAGGAGCTTTATAAAAGCAATTCTCTCCCTGTATTTTCCCCCACTTCTTGCTCAAGGGCCCAGGAAAGTAGAGGGTGCCTCCCATCTTTTTTCTGCTTCAAGGCAGGCAGAGAAGACCTAACAGAAGTCCCAAAAGAGAGCTAAAACTAATTTTCTTTAAAATATTCAGGCTCCATCTCAATTTGGGATTAAAGTAAAGATCAGTTTACATGTTTGTGTTGTTTCTGATGACAGTTCAATGGAATACATACAGACAGAAATTCACCTGTTTCTAGTGAGAAAACATCTACCTTTCTCCTTCACTTGCTCAGAACCCAGGTAACATTAAACCTCCTTTGTGCCATCCTCCATTGTCACACAGCCAGCAGCTTGGGGACAACACACAAATGGCAGAAGCCAGGGAGGGATCTAGGGCTCCCTGCAGTAAGAATGGGTTCAGTTCTGTGGATTTCTCTGTGTAGTCACGGAAAAATCACACCAACAATCTCTATAAATCACAATCCAGATGGGTTGGCAACAAAAATTTGACTGCTTTACATACTCCATATCTCTGAACATTTTTTCTTTGGTAATGATATGGTGAAGAAGCTGATGATCATAAATATGGAGTGTATCACTCTGTCCTTTAACTCCCTCCTTATTGCTTTTGCAACATAATACATGCATCTCAAATAAATTAAACATGTGACATATAAAATCAGTTCATGCTTTTGGGGAGTTGTCAAAATCCTGGGAAACCAAAACGTTGAAAATCACTTGTCAAAACGTTCCTGGCTGAAGTAGTTAAGCTGTCATCAACAGCTTAAACACTGTTTATTTGAATATGTAAAGCAACTTTTTGAAAAACCAAAAGTACAGAGTCTGTTAATCAGAGTTCTTTCTCCAGACATCTTAATTCTACTTCCCTGATCTCCTGGGAAAGAGAACTTCACATGAAGTGCAAGGCCATATACACCCACAGTGAAGTAAAGTACACTGCTCTACTGACACAACTGATTTGACAAAGTATGGCAATGGTATTACCATGGTACTACAGGATTATTACTCTGCAGTGCCCATTATTTGAAATGGAGTTACTCTGTGCTTACCACAAAACAGCAAGTAGCATTTTGCAGTAACACAATAAATAACCCATGTCATCTCTGTATCTACACCTTTTGCAGAAACAGATACAGAGCCAATCTAAAAACAAATCTAGAAGTGCTATAATAATGTTGGAATGACATGCCTCTTAAGCTGTTTACAGCTGACAGACTAAAAGTGAAATGGTATGACAAGGGAAGAACACAGTATGTGTTGACAGCCCTGCTTAGTTCATATTTGAAAGACAAAATTAAAGTCATACTTTTACAAGGTGCAGAATTCTGCTCACCTGAAGGACATTCTCTTAAGCAAGGCATGGTATTAAGCCTCTGCCATCCTCCTCCTCCTGTCTCTCATTTTTATGTGTAGGCCACTAAGTGGCACACCTCAAAAACCAGTCCTGACTGCCTATCTCAGTAATTGCTTGTGAAAACGTATCATTTAGGAAACTATGAAGAAAGCAACAGCGAGAGCAGCCATAATTGTTCACCCTCCGTAATTTAAGGGAGCACAGCAACATATGGGCAGCATTTGGCTTTTCTTACAGCAGGCAGCACTGTTAGGAAAGATCAAACATCAAAGGCTGAGTACAAATCCCCTCTATCCATAGAGACACCTTTCACTTGATTACAGGATACGAGAGAAAAACATAAAAACCACACTGAATCCTGAAAAAAGTAATAAGAGCTAAGACAGGTCAGAGGAAAGGGCTGGAGACAGACACTAGGAAAAACAGACTGGTTTGGCAGTACTTGCACAGCTCTAAGGCAAAGGGAGCAGGAAGGCCCAAAGGACAAATAGTGGCAAATAGCTGGCCTCTCATTTTTACCTTGTCCTTGCTAATCTATGGGCTGGCAGTAATCAGAGGCTGTCAGCAATGTGAGAGCAATTTGGTGGGCTCACTCCAGCTACTCTACCTCTAAAAAGAGGTTTCTTCACTGCAAAAGTTCATGCTAATACCTGGCCCCTCACTGTTAGAGGCCATGAGAAGCCATGAATATTCACCTTCCCTCCCACTTTGAGTGACTCTGTTATTGTACAGTAGATGCCCTGAAGAGAGGAAAGACAACGTCTGCTAGTCCTTTCCTGTGGATAAGTCCAGGGATTCAGCTGCTAGCAATGCCAGTCAGTCCAGCTTTTTTAATGAGCCCTGTAATTGATGAAAATTACCCCCAAAAGTTGCCAAACGAAGTCATCTTACTGAGAGGAACTACCAGGAAAGCATTAGGAATATTCTGCACTTGGAGGCATACGATGCATTCACACTGGAGTGGCTCTACCAGCTCAGCTGACCAGGACCAAGAAGTTGCACTGTCTGTGTTCAAGGGGAGCCTGGCTGCTGGCAGCACCTTCCTTATGCATAAGTGGAGAGCTGAATCCAATTGTAACTTTAGACCAGACTTAGTATGCAGCAGTTCCAATGGTTTCAGTTGCTGCTCTATGTCTGGAGGCCACAGGCAGACCATGAACAGGGGCTGTTCAAAACTTCTGGCTGAAGCTGCAGTTCAGAAACCAGAACAGTGCTGAGTGGAAGTGTTCTTTCAAATTAATGGAAGTTTTGCCTACATATTTCTTCCCACACATGAAGGTCATCAAATGTCTGCGTGCCAAATGTTAGAATTGATGCCATCCTAATGAACTCTGAAAACATTTTCCTGTCAAAGCAAATAGAACAAGTTGACATCACTGATCCCAGCATCGACCAAAGAGGAAAAACAAACAAACCATCAGTTAAAAAACTAGAGTGTTTTTCTTGTTCTCTAAGTTCAAGGATGTGAGTCCAGCAGTGCAATGACAAAGGGGAGCACAGTGCAGATGACAAAAGGGTTATGCTCACTGCAAAGGAAGTCAGTCCTGAGGAAAGAAGATTGCCTCAGCATCAAGGTCAGCAATACCTGGGCACTACCTCCTCCTAGCATTTGGCACATGTGAGATCCCTCAGTCTGAGCTGCACTGGGTTATTACCTGTGACGTGTGCCATAGGCACCTGAACGGAGAGTAAAACCTACTAATAAACCTCATCAGAAGCTGCAAACTGATTACATTCTTGAAAGCAACCAGCAACTCACAACTTGTCTACCAAGAAACTTTTTCTTTCCTCTTGGAGCTGCCTATCCTTGTGGCCTCCTCTTCCGTCTCCAAGTATCCAAGTATCTGTCCATGCAAGTATCACCATGGAATGGCAACCCTGCCACAATTGGATGTAAATACAAAGGAGGTGCGTTTTACAGATATGCTGCTAAACTGGGATTAGGGAGATCCAGACTAATTTCTTCCTTCTGACACATGATTCCTGTATGTCCTTCGGCAAATCTGTAAAATCACTCTACATGGGAAATAACCATACCACCTCCTTTGCCTCTCCAGCTTGTTCAGAAATTTGGGACAGGGTTCATCTTGCTGTGCGCAGTTTCTAGCCAAGAAGAGTCTGGTTACAATCTCTCTGGGTAGCTCAGCATACAACTAATTAAAGATAATTTCACTATTCACATGGTACAGAGGAAAACATAGAGACTTTTTGCAGAATACAGAGGGGGTCTGCAAGACTGGTGAAAGCAGCTAGGT
Organism: Coracopsis vasa; assembly: GCA_026283785.1. Lineage (NCBI taxonomy): Eukaryota > Metazoa > Chordata > Aves > Psittaciformes > Psittacidae > Coracopsis > Coracopsis vasa. The sequence continues at coordinate 4,725 of JANHGB010046183.1, read as the reverse complement.
ACCAAGCACCGATGAAATACCCAAGCTAATGTTTCCCCTCAGCTGCTTTGGCCATTTTCTGAAGGAGATTTTTCACAGAAATTGCTACAGGGTGGAGGTCCTGTTGAAAAGTACAGCATTAAATTTGGGAATAATGACAGAGGAACCAGAGCAGAATTAAAAGAATGAAATGTACTTTGTCGCTCCCTACATCAAACCCATTTCCATTTTATTTACTGTTTTAATTTCCAGTTCTCCCTGTGCCACCACCCATAGTTTCACCAAGAAGTGAAAAGTATAGTCTCAGCTCCCATTTCTCCAAAAGTCAGTTGTAATCTCAGTCACTCTCCAGCCCTGCAGTTTTCCTTCTCCTTGACAAGCCTGACCACTTAAATTTCTATCAGTTCAGACATTTACCCGCACCCCTTTCTGTTCCCATCTCATTTCTTCCCCTTCCAGTTTTTGTGATGCCATCATACATCTATGCCAGCACATACAGCATGCAGCAATAGACATATAGATCCTGGCTGTGTTCAGGAAAGGGGAAAGGTTGAAGTGAATAACATCCTGCGTATGAATGATTCCCCTGCTTGCTATACTACAGTAAGCTGTGCTTTCATATACTGTGATGGATGTGAGTTATGGGTCACTCCCTCACTTGCGAAAATAAATGTATAACACTTGGCAATTGTTATACTGTATATTCCAAAATTCTATCACTTAAGATTTATACACTTAGCAAACCAATCACACAAACAATACAGGTACAGCACAACAGCTCCACTACCAGTTTTTTTCTTGTTGAGACAGACAGATGCAAAATCACTCTTAGGAATAAAGTGGTGCTACATTACCCAGAGGGGAATATTTTATGGACAAAGAGTATCCATATCCAGAGTTTGCCTTGGGTGCAGTGGGCTTAGCATGTGTTAAGTAATGCTTAAGTGATTTGCTGAACTGGCCTAATAGCAAAAACTACTCCTGGCTTATTTGCTTATAAATACATTTCAAGGCACTGATTGAAGTCTGTAGTGCCCTAAATGGTCTGGGACCCAGTTACTTAAAAGATATCATCTCTCTTTATAAATCTTACGTGGTAATGCAGAACCACCAGTTGTTCTTGCTTTCTTTTTCTGGGTGGACAGTAGGGTGTCTTTAATGGGAGATGCATGAACCTGGAACCTGTCCTCATCAGCTTTTGCACACAACAGCGCTTCAGAGGACCATTTCAAGGAGAAATACAACGCTGACCTCTTCAGTGTGACAAACATTAGTTAATCTCTTGAGTGATCATATTAGCAGCTGGGGGCCTGGCTGTGACTGGCCATGTGTTCAGGAAAGCTATTCCAGAAACCATTTTCTCTTCCTCCTCTAACCACAGAACCAGTACAAGGGCTGAAAGATCACACTCCTGCAAGCACCACCTGTCCACAAGCTCTGAGCTGCCCTGGCATCCAGGTAATGTCACAGAGAGCTCTTGTTGATCACAGCTGCAGCAAGGCTCCCTTAAAATACTCACAGTGCCACCAGCACATCTTAGACAATGAGAGTGGGTCCTGGCCATGTGTATTGTATTTACAACCATGTCTTCCATTTCAGGTTCATTTTAGCTGGCGTGAGCTGCTGAAGCAGTGGATGTCCTTATCTACTTTCCTCAAGGGAAACAGATACATAAAGTACAGAAGATTGCAGGTTTTTAAGATTAAATGCTATAAACACAGATTAAATTATATGCTTTTTATCCTTTTAAGGAACTCTTGTTCACGATTTTCTGTTCCAACTTTCCAAAATTATTTCTACTTACATTCACATTTAGAAGCATTTAAAACACAGCAAAGAGGGAACGCATTTTCGGACATAACTGGCAGCACAGAACACAGGTCTGTCTCCAGCTACTCCCAAATTACAGATGGCAACAGAGGAAACACCCAGGGCAGCTGAGACTACCTAAAGCAGGGTTGTGCAGGCCCCTCCATGGGGTACCAGCAGTGAGGAAAGGTGATCTTGGTACAACCTCTTCACAAAAACACTTGGGAAAAACAACAAGGAAAACATTACCTTAATCTCTGTTTCTATGATGCCAGCAAAGGCTGTCTGATCACTTTCTTGAGGGGAAGCTTGATTACTTGTCTTTGCAGTAAGGCTGCCCTGATAAAAAGGAACTGAGAGATAACAAATAGCCACCCACAGGGTAACAGCTTCACTAGGTTGTTTTGGGTTTGCTTTAGTTCATTGGCTTAAAAAGGTCAGCAACATTTCATCCTGAGAACCCTATTAGAGAAGTAGCTTTGAGAAAAACATAACTAACCTTTGGAGCTCACTGTACCAGGATATCATTGAGGAAGTGTAAGAGAGAGGTTTAAATATTTTTTCAAAGGATTGTATATAAGCAACTCTAAGGATGCAATCAAATACTATCAGTATTTTCACTACAGAGAATTCACTGGTATCAGCCAGTAAGCACTGTGCTTCTGGGAATCAAGAACTAGCAAAACCAGGGACTAATAAAAAATTCTTCACACACCAAACAGTAGGTGAATATGACAGGCAAAACCAGTAATACAAATCCAGACTGCTTAAAGACTTCAGAAATAGCCATCCACAGAGGCAGGAATAGGAACTACAGTTGGTGAATGGATATTTGACTAACTTTCTAGCTCCCAAGTGATGGCCCTTCACAACCTTAGAAAGATTAACCAAAAGTACATAAACCCCAGCCTGACCACAAAGGCTTAACAGGGAAGCTGAAAGCAGCATACGTATAGAGAAGATTTCAAATGGAAAAAATCAGTATCCAACTGAAAACATTTTCTTTTACCGTGCAGGAGACTCAAATGGCTTCTGCTAAGAACCACCCAACTGACAAGCCTGTCTGAGAATCACATCCTTTAAGTGACTTCTGTCATATTTAGAAAAAATGCAAAATCCCTGCGTTAGAGGGACAGGGCAGCAGACAGGAGATGTGAGATATTTGGAATGTGCTGACATTTGGAGTACTTTGAATCGGTAAGACTCACAAGTCTCCTTCAAGACAGAGAAGGTCTGAAATGTGCAACTCATCTTGAAATTTCAGGGTTATGGCTGCGAGAGGGTGTGGTAAGGATCTGTGCAGACAGGATGCCACAAGTTCTCCCATTTTGTTACCATTAATGTCAAAAACAAGTAAGAAAACACATCCGTAGCACTACTGGGTGCATTTTTCAGAAAGGTAGAAATTGTGTATAAATCTATTTCTAGTGCTGTGTAACTAACTACCTGGCATACACTGGTCTCTATCCTCAGCAGCATAACCTCGTGTTCGTATCCTCAGCATCCTGGATCTCTCATGTTCACCAATCTATTCCAGTTTTGAACAGGTAAAACTTTAGATTTGACCTGAAGGATCTTCACAAGATGAAAACAAAACCAAACCAAAGCAAAAACCACCTGTAGCTTTGGCTTTAACACTTCTCTATACAAAGCCAAAATGTCGTCATGTGTAATGCTGTAGAAAAAACCTCAACAAAACACTAACAAAAGCCCCTGCAGCCTTGTGAAACACAGAAAGGGAAACTATGCTGTGAGCTCTGACAGTAACAGAAACATAACTGGATTGATTCTAGAGAATTTATTGAACAAAATTTAGTTAGGGTCTTTTTGTTTTGTTTTGTTTTAACGATTGCACACCACTTAATTTTTATGAGCTCGATTATGCCTGTAAGGCACATTCCAGCAGAGGGCTGAGGCGAAAAAGCCTCTCCAGGGAGGATGCAGCAGAAGAAAAAGCCTCTGGGATGTACAGGAGTTGAGCTAATCCTTTCTAGGCATGTGTTTGGCATTACCTAGCAGCTCTCACACTTCCCAGTGGACAAGCAAATTTGTGGGCCCATGGCTAGGAAGTTTCTGCCTCCTTCAGCACACTGTGCCCAGGTGTGATAGGAGGCTGATCCAAACCATCCTTCAGGCATAACAGCTGCAGACTTCTTCATGAACAAGTTATTAGGCTTGGGGATCTGGTCCCTGCACCAAAACCTGGGTTTTCCCAGGGAGGACAGAGATCATCGCACCTCATGTATCCTGATGTAGACAATGCTGTCAAGTTTGTTTTTAAAAACTTGAAGTTGCTCACTCCAGGCAATGTATCATGATTTAAAACATCAAGAACATTAAACTCAGACCTAAAAATTAACTGCTCCTCTCATCTGCCCAACAGACCAAGCCATAACTGACACTGAAGGTCACGAACCCTTCTTCTTCCCCAGTGACAGAAACAAGGGCTGCTGCTTAATGGGCAGGGGGATTATTCAGCAATATTATACAACCCGATTACACTAACCTCCTTACCCCACTTAAGCTTAACTCTTTCCTGAAGCAGAGACCAGAGCTCTGCCTTTTCAGGAGGCAGTACATAGCACTAAGCCCAAGGGCTACTATTACCTCAACCTCCTGATAAGCAGGTACTTCTCCTTCCACTTCATTTGCCAAATGAGAGGACTGCACACTTCCTTAGCAGAACAAGCTTTTAGTGATGGGGGAAAACACTAGAAATGGCATAAAGCATTGTTCATAGTATTTGAGAACCTTGGAACAACTTCAAATTCCACCAGGTGTTGAAACTATTTCAGTTCCACAAATGCAGCTTCCTTCTCCTCAGTGCTGATGCATATTGAAACGTACACACATTTCCAGCAAACAGATACAAGTCCTTGCTTTAATCCATGAATATGAAAGCATTTCCCTCATTCTCCCTTTTAGAAAGAATTCTGC
>JANHGB010046182.1:22551-43007 GCA_026283785.1 Coracopsis vasa | reverse complement strand
GTGGTAAATGCTCCATTCCTGGCAGTGTTCAAGGCCAGGTTGGACAGAGTCTTGGGTGACATGGTCTAGTGTGAGGTGTCCCTGCCCATGATAGGGGGGTTGGAACTGAATGATCTTAAAGTCCTTTCCAGCCCGAACCATTCTGTAATTCTATGATACATAAGTAAACTGTGATGGTAGTAAAAAGAAGTATAATGAAACTCAAAAGTGAAAATGACACAGATTATGAAACTATCAGTCCTTAATTTGAATGCAATACAGGCAATGAAGCATTACGTAAGAGCAGAAGACTGCAGATTGTAAATCTTCTTAGCTGTGGAACAGACATATATAAGTGTACATGATGGGGTTTTTTCTACTGAAAAATCCTATTGCTGCTGTATTATTTTACTATTTATGGTGACTTTCTTAGTATTACTCAAGTGCCTTGTACTATTGTTTGTCTAAATTTACATAAGTATCCTCATGTATTCTGTGTTTCTGGGATTTTGTGGTATTATAACTCTTGCAGGAACCAATTTATTAGTACTAAAATTTTCATGGCTTGCTTCTGGTAAAAATTTATTTGTGTCCCTTGCAATATATCCATCACAGTCCAGTAATTTTAATCAGTTTACCTGAAGCAATTTGATATATGTCTGAGAATTATGTGTGTATGTATACGTGCACATTTGTAATTTAAAATGGCTTTGACTAACACCTTACTGTACTGTGCCTCTAATTACAGTTTCAGCTGAGGGTTGCTTTTTAGCAGGCCAAAGCTTACATTGTTCTCTTTGCATCTACGTGTTTTTACTGCTCAAAGAAAATGGTTTGCACCCATCAAAACCCTGTACCTTAGCATGTGCAGGGCCACTGGGAGTAGTCATGTGGGCTCCTCTGATCCTTTTGTTTTGTCTTTTCTCCACCCTGATTATTCACGTTCTCCTTATCCTCAACTTCTTTTGTTCCTCACCTTAAGTCATGTTACTTATTCATGTCTCCATGATTTTTCCCACTTGGCAGCTGGTTTGATGAGAGAATATCCCGCCACGAAGCAGAGAACATCCTCATGAGCAAAGGAGTTGGCTCCTTCATTGTTCGAGCCAGTCAGAATTCTCACGGTGACTTCTCCATCTCTGTCAGGTATCTGCTGCTCACAGCATTTTCCTGCTTCTTTTCCAGTTTAATGGTGTCCCTAGTCTCCTCTTCACAGGACTCCTAATGTGGCGTAGCCTCTCCGGAAGTCTGCATGCTGCCAGTCACCAGCAGTGCTGCTGTGTTGTGAATGAGAACAAATTAGGCATCTGATTCCCAAATGTTTCTGCCTCTTTTCAAGTGACACAGTGAATGTCCCATTCCAAAGATGCATCCACTGGTGACCAGCTTCTCTGAAAGTGCTGCAGCAAAGCAGAGTGGTACATAGGACATATCCCACAGTGCAAAACATGTGCCTTCCATTTGTTTTAATTCCGTGACAGCTTGGTTACTGAACCCAAGAATTCCACTAGTACCATTAAGAGATTACTATTAAATTGTTAACTTATTTCCTACAGGTCACTAAACAGCCATTGGACAGGAATGGCTTTTAGTTGCTTGCAGCCCAGCTGCATTTCAGCAGCTTGTTGTAGCCTTGCCCTTCTCAGACCATTTTCTTCAAAGCCGAGCTCTTAAATAATGGCCAGTTTCCTAATTTTCCATCTAACAATTGATAACCAGTTTTAAATTAGTGATTAGGAATTTTTTTTTCCAAGCAGTGTGCACTTTCTGATTCAGGGAGCTCAAAAAGTATCTGTGACAAATGCAGGAAAACATTCTGGTTACATCTACATCAGTAAGCATCAATAAATAAAGTACAGTCAGGGTCTCTTTCTGGCCCTGATGTCAAGCAGTGTGTCAGATCTCTGATGCATATGGCTAAACCCTCTTCACCCCACAGAACAGAACATCTGTATTCAAGCAACTCACTGCGAACAGTTCCTGGTCCACTTTGTCCCCACAATAGTGGCCCAGCACTATCTATGTGAGGGCTTTTGGTTTAGACCAAAACCATGCTAGCACTTTAACAGTTTGTGTGACTGTAGCACTCCAGGATAGCATTCAGCCCCTGCCTGGTCGTCCCCATTCAGTTTATTTGTGCAGATGTAGCTTTTGAGATGCACTTCTTGAGTTCCTGGTATTAAATTACCAGGATGTGCAGGTAATAATTCCTTGGGGTTGTTTTTTTTTTTTGCTTTTTTGGTTTTGTTTTTTTTTTGGGGGAGGGGTAGGAAGAATGACCAGTAGTGATGATATTACACTAGATATTATGCAATTATAAAACTCAGTGTATGGCTTCATGTGACTGTGTCTGCAGGTAGTGGTGATGCCTGTGGTGTGAAGTCAGTTGAGATTCTTAACAGGATGTTAACAGGAACCTGAAGAGACTAGTGGGTAGACTACAACTGCACTTTTGTCTCTCATACAGAGTATGAAATAAAGCTATTAGCTATTTGTGGTCCTGAAAGCTCCTCTGGCCTTTATTTCAAAGGAGAGACTTTAAAACCTTATACTTAGTTCTGATAATGCTTTGTGACTGGGCAGCCCTGCAGCACTCAACTTTTGTAACTTGATGAGTCTTTTGAAATACAGAGCCATAGCTAGGTCCAATACACACAAGGACTGCCATCGCTTTGCTTACCAGAAATCTAGATTTGGCCAAGCAAGAAGTTTTGATACCCTTCTGGAAAAGACTTCTTCAAAAACAATGTAAGTGCAATCTGGTTGATGATCTCTTACTTTTCCAATTGGATTCAGGCATGAAGATGATGTGCAACACTTCAAAGTGATGAGGGATTCAAAGGGTAACTATTACTTGTGGACAGAGAAATTCCACTCACTAAACAAGCTGGTGGACTACTACAGGACAACTTCCATCTCCAGGCAGAAGCAGATCTTCCTGAGGGACAACAACCGAGAAGAGAAGGTAAACACAAACTATCCTTAGTAGTTTCTCAGTAAGAAACCTTTCTATGTAAGGAACTCAGCCCATGACAGTGTCTCAGTGTCAGGGGAGAGAGTCTGTCCTTGGAAACCCAGTCACATCCCTACACTGGTGGGCTCTAAAACATAGATTTTTAGTTGATTCAGTAGTAGGTACAGTTATATAATTGAGCAGAATTTTCTGATTCTGTTTTGTATAGCAACAGGCAGTGCTGCAAATCTGCACAGAGATGCTTTGCTAAAGCTGTGCTAAGGCCCCAGAGCTGAAATTCTAAGACACCATACACATCCAAGGGAAACAGGACTTACCTTACTGAAATGATTAAATTTCGTAAGGGCAACTACACAGCTGACTGGTAGGTTGTGTCTGAGAAGAATTTGAGTCGTGATTTCCTAGTGTCCTTTAATGCACCCAGAACATGGCTGATTTTACAGTTGAAAGTTTGTCTACTCAGAAGAATCATCCATCTTCTGTTACCGAGTGAACACAGTAAAAATTATGGAGGAACCAAGGGCAGAACCTGGAGCAGTGGCTGGTAGGAACTGAAAATACTGCTGAGAAGAAGATAGCAGATATAGGAACAAGCTGTGCTTGTTCAGGGGAGATGTAGTATTTGTTTGAAAGAGCAGGGAAATCCCAGTCCAATGAATGCCTGGTTTTGTGCCAGGATAACAAGCAAATGACATAGTAGAGACTGCTATGCATTGCACACACTGTACTGGGAGTGAACATGTCTGGTCACTGCAGTAAGCAAAGTCCTGCTTTACTGGGAAACGGATTCTGGTATTAAATTACCGGGATGTGCAGGTAGAGGCAAGGCAGAAAGTACATGACTTGCTGGCTGCAGCAATAAAGTTTTATAGTCTGCATGTGGGTCATTCTTGCTGACTCCGAAAGAGTGATGATATATTTTTCAGTCTGAAGAAGGGGCTTGTGATGTTGTTTTCTTCTAGTCCACTTATGCAGAGCTTTAAAAATGCATTAGTAAGGTATAAAATAGAGACTGTGGAACCTATGAGAGAGACATCACAGCGAAGGATTGTCTGGGGAAGGAGAAAGGAAGAGTGTATGCATGTATATCAGTAAAACAACCTGTTTGGGCTGACTGTGAGCAGGAAGGGAAAGAGAACAGCGTTTGCTCTGAGATGCAGACAGGCAAATGAAAGAACAGGAGTCAAGTTTTCTTTGGCAAACACTCTGTGCATTTGTTATGGTGATGGGCTCAGCAGGGTATGTTTAGCACTTGTCACAGTGGGGTTTCTGTTCACAATTCAAATTTCTAGATGCTACAGCCATATGACAAAATGATAGCAATATACAGATTTCAGTGCAGAGACAAATGAAGCCTAAGGGCAATATTTTCAAAAAGAGCTTGGGTCCTGTGACACTCCTTACATCAGTGGCCACATTTTCAGCCCAGGACCTCCCATTACTACCTTGTCTTCAGATAGAGAATGGCTATGACAAAGATAAAATGCAGGATTCCTGAATTGTCCTTCTGTTCAGAGGGGCAGGATCTTTCCTTTGGAAGAGCCTGCAAGGTAGAGGGTAGTGTTCGTGATCAGTGTACAATGATTCAGTCAATGATGTGGTTGGAATCAAAACCTGACCTCACTTCTATGATCTTTATTCCATCAGGAGAGGCATGGTAGTAGCCTGGAACGGATGAGCCGGGAAGGATTCCACCTGGGTGGAGCAGCTGGAGAAGATCATTCTTCTACATCCAAGAGATATGTAGAACATCCTATCCCCACACCGCAGCAGCAACAGGTACTACCAAGAATGAGGAACTGGAACATCAAGCCCCGGCACACGAGACATTGACCTTAATTGCTTGGTAGCAAGTGAATAGTCACTTTGCCAGAAATCTTCCAACCTGAACCTGCTTTAGGAAGCAGAGTCAGTTAGGTCTTCATATGAGAGTAGCAGCGAAGATGGTGTTGGCTGGGGAGCTCCTTTGGTGTGTTAATAAATAAGTGGGCTTTCATTTAGTCCTGTAATTTGTGACTGATCGACAAACCAGTAAAAAACAGAAGTCAGTATGCAGTGCCCCTTTCACTGTGAACCTGGGAGTACTCCCATGGAGTTTTTGGGGCTCCATCCCAAAACAAGGACTGATGTCACGTTTTTGCTTTGCTTAGGGAAGGACATAAAGTATCATCCAGTGAGAGTGCAGAAAAACACTCCCAAATCTTGCAAGCACACACACATATATAGTTTCAGGAACTTGTCTCTGGTTTGTCAGATAAATGAAACCTGCTTCTTTTTTTCTGAGTTATGCTACTGACATACAGCACCACAAAATGCATCACAGGGATGAAAAATAACTACAGTAACCCTAGGAGAGTTTGGTTTCCTTCAGAACATTCCTCCTCCCTATTCTGTGCCCTTTCTGCACACTTTCATCATGTTACATCCTTGATGTATGAGGTTTCTTTATTCCTTGTCCTTGCATAGGAATGGAGAGGATACTGCATTAGCTGGTGCTCTCTTCAAAGTTCTTCCTGATCAATTTTAGGGGAAATAGTTTTCATAGGGTTGGCTCATGTCTCTGGCTAGAGACAGTTAGCATCATCCAAGGAGAGGACTTGTCCTACTGAAGGGAAGAAATCCCAAACCATCTCCTGTAAAGCATGAGAGCTTCCACATAGCAAGGCCAGGGACAATTGTGAAATGGCTGTTCTTTCATCAGACAAGCCGTGCTGCCTGTCAGGAGACTGCTGATGGAATAATACAGCTTCTGACAAAGCTGAGGGCCTGCACTCTTTGGAGCACATTCTATGCATGAGTCATATTTGATACGGAGCAGAAACACTATAGGAATGAAGTGTCTATGTAGTAAGTCTTGCAGCAGCAAAGCCAGATGGAGTTCACTCACTTTCTGGCAGGGACAGGTGAGGTGCAAATTGTGCTCCAGTCTCAGGCAGCCTCAGCAACCTTTTAGGCTGACAAAGGCACAAGTGAGACCAAGGGAGGTTTTGGAAGAATAGGTGCAAGAAAGGAAGCAGCAAGATGAAGAGGACGAAAGCTGTTTACAAGCAACAGCAAGCACAAGCTGTTGTTCTTCCCCCCTCTGTTGACACAGCTCATGAGGCCCTGTGTCACTGAAGCACTGCTGCAACCTGAGCTAACATGATAACAGATTCTGTCACACCGTTATCATATAAAAAAGCTTAGTGCATTCACTAAGGGCATGGAGGGATGAAGACAATCAGCACCTCTCAGTTGTGCACACAAAAGAGAACTTACTCCCTAGATGTTGTCTGCTTCCTCTCTCCATCTTTCTGGGCTGATCTGTGTTGATATGACTTAAGATGTGTGATCATATGGCTTCTCTTTTTTTGAATCTGATTTTGTCTCTTTTGGTTAATTGGGCTACTGGATTCTCAGGCTTGCTCCCTGCACTTTACAGCATGGAGCAGCCAAGAAAAGTAAAGTAATGAGTCCTCAGAGAGTTAACTGTGTCACCATTGCTGCCATTCCATCACTATATGGGACAGAGGAAGAGCAAGGAGTGGGCGGGACTGGGGCATAATTACTCCAGATTGGCAAAAATCCCCTTGGCAAGCACGGTTTTTCACCTGTGAGTTACAACAGCCTTAGGTTTTCCCCAAAAGTCCCAGAGGCCAAAAAAGCCCCTCTCTGACCACTTTTCCCAGCAGCTGCAGAACACAGCTGAGGACACTCAACTTTCAACTTCTAAGAAGAAAAATATAAAATAGAACAGCCTAAGGTGACCTCTTCAATGAGAGGCATTGCTTGCTGGACTGCAGCACAGGGAAGCAGATATCTAAGATGATTTACTTGAGGGTTGGACCCTGACTCCCTGGCCACCAACGACTCTGGAAGCTCCTCATTTATATATCTCAGCACATAAATGACTTTTCTCTTGCTGTTTTCTTTCTAGGATAGATATGGTGGGAGTCTGGAGAGGAAAGATGGGCTGCATGGACTAAGGGACCACAGCCAAGGAAGTGCAGCAGCTATGCAATGGAGACACACAGACACCTACCAGCAGACACCGGTAGGTGATGTACCTGGAAGGCCCCATTTGCCCAATTCAGTGGGTCCCTTAGCAATGACCAGCTCTTTTGGACAATGTCACCTGCACAGAGGTTGCATCAGGAATAGTGTATTAAGCCTGTTGGGAGGTATCTTAGATGTTTCTGAGTCTCAAGACTATTCCAGCCACTTGAATCTGCTTCTGGGACACTCTGAGGGTAGAACTATGGTGTTCTATGAGCATAGTTCTACAACTGCTCTCAAGACCAGTCTTATTTTAAGTCCTATGGAGAGTTGCTTCATGATACTGTGCCATGCTACAGTGCTCCTTCTGCCTTGCAATACACTTGTAGCCACACTGTCTCTTCCACTACTTTTGCTTCAGTCCTGAGAAGATCTGTCATCACTCAGTTCTACTAGTCACCACCTGGCACAATCTTTTGGACCTACTATGCCATCAAAGTGGGACTCACCTACCTGGCACCCTTATCTGTCAAGCCTCTTAGCACAGTGGATGTAGGCTTATCCAGATATGTCTGCAGACATCTCAGACTGCTCACCTACCTGTATCCACACCTGGCAGTTGTCCTTAAGTAAGCATCTGCTCTGCAAATTCATAAAGCATGGTGTCTTTCTCTGCCACAGCCCGTGATTTCACTCCTAAGAGTGTGACCTAAGGCACATTCCTCTTCCTTGAGGAAACGTACAGCTCAGAACAACCAGAGAATCTAGATCCAAGGAGAGAAAGAAAGGACAGCAGACTTTTCTCAAGTGTGAGTGAAAGAGGACAGATTGGATCAAGAAATTTGGAACAAACTGGGAAACAGGGACATGTTTTCTTTTGGCAAAAACCCCAAATCTTTATTATAATCCAGCTCAAAATATAATGGCTTTTATCCCTCAGAGGCTGTGGAAATGAATAACAATGTGCCTTTGCCTGCCATACTCCATCAGTGATCTAGAAGCTATAAATCCAATTATAGAAAGGTCTTTATGTGCAGCCAAATAACTAGGAGCCATGTCTAAGCAGAGCCCTGAATGGAAGATTTAGCAAAAGTTTGTCTGTCTTCTAAGAGATCTCTTCATCTTGTGCCCAAAAAATATATCTCCCAAACTGTCCTTGCCCCATGGTGTGGGTGCCAACAATTTCCCAGAAAAGAAGCTGCTATGTCCTTTAAAACCCGATTTCCAGTCAAAATACTGCAAAGTCTCTTACAATGAAGTTCTTATAAGAAAAGAATCTGACCATAAGGCTCATTAAGGTGCAAACCTGTAATAAACTGATATACCCAAACAGTTCCTAAATCCTTTTGATCTCAGGGGCCTGACCTTGGGTAGAGTCCAAGATCCGCCCCTATGCCCCAGAAGCGCCTGAAAGAGCAAGTATCATTCTTTACAATGTTCACTAGACTCACCTGTGTGCTGGTTCTGTTGATGTATCCCTCATACTCCTCTGCTTGCTGAGAACACGTTTCTATATCTGTACCAGCACCAACTCACCATGTAGAGCCATTCACTGATAGTGTACAGCCCAGCAGGAATTATGCAGGAGCGGGTCTCTGTACTCCCATACCTGGATTCAAACACAGCTACTACAGCTGATCTTATAGGGCGAAGGAGCCATGTGAACGCTATTTTCTAAGGACCTGCTCTCAGTCTGACTTTTCACCTTATGGTGCAAATACCCATGAATTTAGCGAGGCTGCTGAAGAGCCAAGCACCATCCCTTGGGTGTACCAGTAAACTGATTCCTTCTTCCTGGCATCTTGGCCACTTCATGGTTTAATTGCCAGATGGTCTTAATTTCAGTGTAGTTTGTCCTCTCTTGGTGAACATATGTACTGGAGCATAAAAGGGGTGACAGGAGGATGATCTTTAAGAGTTCTGGCTCATTTTTTCCTGTCTGTTTCTATCTCCAGAGAACGCTATGGGTCCGTGCCTTGTATGACTTTGATGCTGTGGAGCATGACGAGCTGGGCTTCCGCACTGGAGACATCTTAGAGGTCCTGGACAACTCCAACCCATCATGGTGGAAAGGACGTCTGCGTGGGGAACTGGGTCTCTTTCCTGCCAACTATGTCACACCGGTGCTCCTGTGAGGGCACAGAATGCCCCGGAGGGCCATACTGGAGCTGCTTTTCTGACATGACATGGACAGAGAGGGCATATATCCTCCCTTGCCCTCAGGACAAATGGTGGTTTTGTTTTTGTCTTAATTTATTGGCAATTGATCCTTGGAAATGTTGGTATGAAAGGGAACTCTTTAAAGAGGATAGGATTTTTTTTTCCTCTATTTTTCACATTCATGAAGGGGAGGGAGCAAAAATCCTGGACTGTTCATTGAGACCTTGCTGGATCCTCCCTGTTCTGTCACTTCTTTAGTTAAGTATTGTTAACTTCCTGCGGTTAGGTTTGTTCTGTGGAAATGCACCTCAGACAAGTCAGGCTTCAGTATCCAGGTATCCCTACCTGTTCTTTTCAAATCTGATAGTACTCTTAAGGCTCTATTTTGCCTTTCTGTCAGAGGCAGGAGGAATGCCCAAGAGAATGAAACGATCATTGGTAATCACATTAATCCTTCAGGCAGAGAAGGAAAATGAGGGGGGCCTTAGGTTGAGGTGCAAGGCAGCCTTGACTTTTCTAAATTGTTTCTGACCTACCCCTGCAGTACTTTCTGTGGGTGTGGACTGTATGGATATACTAGATGAAGGGAAAGGATCCTGTAAACTTTTGTACAAACAAACCAGTGGTGAAGGTATCGGAGAGTGAGAAGCTACTTTCTTTTCTTCTTCTGATAGTCCTGCCCTACTTTCTGCACCCCATAACAATTTGTCCCATTTTCAAGCTGCTCTCTGAGGTAGCTAGGCTTGTGTTAGACATCCTGGTTAGAGCAGGTCAGGCCCTTCAACTAAATTAATATCCACTGGATTGAATATCCTTCGCTGATTCCTTTTATAAAACTGAACTGGGGAGGGTTTGGAGAGATTTGGTGGCAGAAGTTCTTTCCCTGAGAGTTTGGGGTGTTCGCTCTCACTGTACACAACTCTGACTTGCTAGTGAAATGCCTTGTCCAACAGGTTAAGCTGTTACTTTACAATATGCAGAGAATAAATTTGTGACCATCAAGCAGTCTGTTCTCTGTTCCAGTTTCTTTTGAATGAAACAAGGGAAATGAATAGGTTTTCAAAACATTGCTGAGTGAATGCCAGAAATGATACAAATATACTGCAAATGAACATTTAAAATGATCCAAACCCTGCGAAGAAGACACTGCTGCATAACCACTGCTCAGGCAAGTTGATATTAAACAAGCTGCCTGAATTTTTCACAACATGTGGGACCTTGGCAGTCAGCAAGGAAGTGATTATTTATCATTTGTGGGAAAGAAAGAAAAGGCAAGGGAAAAACTCTACAAAAAAAAAATCAGACCCAGCAAGAAAAATGTTCTTACCTTTCGTTAGTCCCAGTAGGTGAAAAATAATCCAGGAAATAGGGTCTTGGTAAAGTGCAATTCAATGTAGCTGGCCTAAATAAAGCTGCCAGCTTGACAGAGTATTAGCAGAAAAAATCCATTGTCAATTTTTTGAGAGGACTCTACTAAAAGCAGATTATTCATGGGTGAAGTAAAATGAGAATAATTAACAAGGCATATAAGCTCTAAATAGAACAGAATACTTTGAAAGACATATAAAGAGCTTATCCCCATTGGTGGAATGGAAAGATGCCATATGACTTCCTGGGCTGGACTTGGTCCTGTTCCCTGGCAGGAGCTCTGTTATGGAACTTTAGCATCTCCTTTGGAAGTGAAGTCCATGAGGTGTCTTTTGGAACAAGCTACCTTGTTACTGCATTGGTGTGAGGGTGTAACCTCACTGACAGTGACTCCGCAGTTTGAAAAGTGTTTTGTTGTGATTCACTCTTTTTTTAATTTTTATTATTTATTTTATACTAAGGCAATATCAAACTTGGAAGAGAGAGGGTTAATACTCAGTGAGAGAGGATTAAGACCAGGGGAAGATGGAAGCAAAGAAACCAGAAAAGGCAAAGGAGGGATATGAATTATGAATCGTTCATATCCAAGTCTGGCTGAAACAGAAGAAATGGTATGTTCACAATTATTCCCACCATGTCAAATCATCTTTCAATTATTATTTTTTTTTATTAGTTGCTTTAAAATTGGAAGCAATGTCTCCTTTTCCTTTCCTCAGCACTCTAAAGACCCTCTTGGTAGTGAAGATGTAGTTGCACAAAATTAATTGAAGATAACGCACTTAGCAGTTTGATAGCTCTTCACACATTTGAAACCCCTTTGCAGAGATTAACTAATTAAGCACGTCTAAGTAGTACATTGTAAGTACCCCCATGTTAACTCATGATTCGTTTGAGGAAGAGGTAAATTTTCACGTGATTTTTTAATTGATGTTTAAGGAATTAATAGTTAAAGTAATTAGCATTAAAGGACTGCACGCTAATTATGGACAACATACCAGAACCACAGTAAAATCATGATTTCCCATTATGAGCAGCCCCTAATTATAGCAAAATTACTAGGATGCAAAGGTGTCATGGCGTCTGTGATAACTATACTAGTGCCATGTTCTGCACTGCCTCGTGCAGCTGGCCAAGCTTTGGTTGCAATACCAGGTCTTGCTTGCCTCTGCTTCTGCCCTTGACTGCTCCCCACAGCAGAGCCATTGCCACCTGCGTTTACTGTATGTGCCAATAGCTGGGAGGCACAGGCGTCAGACTGCATTTTTGTATCCTCCCACAGCAGAAGTTGTTTTCCTCCCAGCAAAACAGCACAGAAAAGAACCATGGCCCTTCACAAATCAATGGAGTCTCTGGACAGAACGAGAAGTGTAGGCAAAGGGAAGAGTTTTGCTGGGATTGAAGTGGTTTAGCCATAGGATGGAGATATTTTCCATGCCCAGTGCCATTTTCTGCTATAGTCTGACCATGAAATGATACCTCCCATAGATCACATCACTTAATAAGGAAAAAGAAAAAAACACGCTCCTCTCCTCTGGCATACATCCTGCCAACCTTCCTGCTCCTTCTTCCAACAGGTTTTAATTGTAACACAATCTTTACTAATATTGTGGTGCCTCACTCACACCTGTGCTGTGAAAACCTCAGATGCTATTGCCCATGCAAGAGGCATGTGTTAGCAACGTACGACAGGAGCCTTAAGATGACAGTGCGGTTTACTGAGGTTACCTGCATTTGTCATTGTTTTGTAAATAACTAACCCTCCAGAACACATCCTGAGAGAGCCCACTGTGAAACCAAAGCAGGAAGGATTAAAGAGGATCCCAGAGAAGTATTTTGTTTGGTATTTTTCTTAAGCAAGAAATTCAGTTCATGAGAAAAGAGATTGTCAACAGAGATAAATGTAGGAGAAGCATGTGGGAAGGCAAACATTATTATAACAAATGAAATGGAGGAAGCCGGACTTGCACATAGAAAAATAAGTTTGAGCACACCTGAGCTGTGCTTTTTCCTGTCTGAATGAACTTTTAGCCTACATTCTGAGGTGAAAGGTGAGCTCTGCCCTCAGTGGGAAGCAGCAGGTCTTTATCTATATCAGTGTCACATCACAGGGACAGCAAGGATGTACGGTGGGACAGAGATGTGGCAATGTGGGCTAGGGCTGTGCTCAGACTCTTGCTCTGCTTCTGCAGCTCTCTGTCAAGGAGCCTGGGTTACACCAGGCTAGGTGTGAGAAGTGTTTGACAATGGTTTTCCTTCTGATGCTGCCCATCCCTGCCCAGTGTGGCCAAGAAGCCCTCCTGCAGCTGCAGTACATCACTTTGCTGTCCTTGGATACACTAGAAAGCCCATCATCCAGCTTTGCCTCTCTGCTGATGGAAATGAGATGTCTGCAGACATCTCATTTCAAATACTCATGCAAAGCAATTGGCTTAGCTGCTTTTAAATGAAACCCCATAGAGATCAGTTGAAGCCATTAGTGTTCCCTAGATGATCCAGGCAGTAACATTTACTGGTTAAAGCATACGCATTGACTAAAGAGCTTCTGACACCCAGCCACTCCTGGCTGCTGAAAGCTTTGTATTTCAGTGGGGAACCACGAACTGAAGGTTTGATAAAGCCTTTAATAGTGCTGAGGAAGAGGGCAGAGCATCGCCAATTTCTCCAGTTTTCAGAGGCAGCTTTCATGTGACAGAATTCGGGGCCTTAATTTGCATCAAACGCAAAAGAAGTTTCTTACGTAAGCAGAACTGACCATAGAAAACAGCCAGTGACTTATCTGTGAGCTACAGGACAGCAGGGAAACAGGCAAGTGAGCAGAAAAAGGTCACTGGTCTTTGTGCAGAGGGAAAACTCAAAGCACATTGTCTGCAATCATTGTGTAAGTGAGAGCCACTTGGCGCACGTCCAGCCTGCTAACATGAAAATGCAAAATTCCACAAATGGCGGGCATGCAGGGATCCTTGTAGCCGTGCAGGAATAAAACTGGCTCAGGCAACAAAGGGAGGAAGAAGAAACAAACAAATTAAGAGATCTCAAGATATCTTGTGGCTTCTCCCCGCTAGTCCAAGCTCATTTCCACCAGGATTTATGAAAGATATAGACAGCCACAGCAAGTTTGTTTGTCACAAATAAAAACTGAGAGCAAATCTGTGGGGGAAAATGCAGTTTAGGACGTGAGTCTGCTATTATGCACTTAAAGCTATAAAATGGTGACAGTGGGAAACCATTCCGTGATATCCAGCCACAGATGAAGAAAAGAAGGGGGAAAAAAAAAAGTAAGAGGTGGTACCTTCTTTACCAATCTAGAGGTCATTTGCATTGTATCTTTTATGCCTGTGCTCTACTGAGTGTGTCTGACTCTGGCTGTTAAGTTCCTTGTGGTACTGGCCAGTCCCTCTCCCTTGTCAAATTGCAAGAACAGCTCTACCACAGTGGCTCCAACAGACAATAACAAACAGCAGGAACCAGTCTACAGTGACCCTCCTCATCACTGAGCGTTTTGTGCCAGATGCAGCACACCAAAACTTTGGCTGCGAATACTGGGTTAGAAGCAGACTGCATCAACCTTTTTTTTCTTTTTGTCTCATCAAAATTTATGGGAGGATTAAAAAAAAAAACACCCTGCAAATTTGCTACCAGCACCAAGGGATTGGGGAACTGCCCTTTGCTCTGCCCCTTCTCAAGTGATTTCCATCGGAGCTGAAGGCACGCATACCGCAGATCATTCTGAACTAGCAGCTTTTTGCATTCACTCGGCAGAGGCGTGAATAAGAGGGATATGTGCAGCAGAGAATCAGCTCTCTGTAGCTGCATATCTATGTATCTGAGCTTGCCACTGTGGTGGCAGGTATTTGCCTGTTATCGGATGAAGATGGTCTGCTAACAACAATGGCCACGACTTCATCAGAGCAGGTGAGTCAATCTAACAGCTCACTGCTACCCTGCAGAAAATGAGCCACTTGGTTTCTACCAGGTTAATGAGTTGAGTCAGCTCACCGAGGGCAGCGTAAGGAGGGCCAGAGCCAAGGCAGAGTGAGCAGTGGGAATGCACAGCCAGGAGGAGAAAGGGTAATAAGAGAGAACCTCCCAGTCCTGGCAGCAGGAGCTATGAGATCACCTCGTCCTAGGCTGCAGACTCAGCAAAATGAAAACTCACTTGGCTTCGAGTTTGCCATAATGCCTTTACACTAGTAGGGGATCTTTTCTTTACAGCTTGATTGGAAAATCGGCGTGGGGGCAGGAAAGGGGGAAAGAACTCAGATCTGCCATAAACACTGTATCACCTCCATGGAAGCTCACAGAAAACCTTCTCCTTTTAAGCAACAAAGCTGTAAGAGTTTTTTATTGTTTGTATTGTAAATTAAAGCAGAAAAAAACCTAATTCCTAAAATAGTCACTAACAGTAAAATTCTCAGTCATTCAAGCTATTTTCAGCATTACCTCTGGGGGGAATGGACCATGCACAACAGCTTTCAGGAGAAAAAGAAATCATAATAAAGAGAGGTACCTTGCTGCCCTGTGAAATAGCCAATTTAGTGCCACATGTTGCTGATGCTTCTCTTTCTGGGTGGGGTGCAGCTATCAGTTGTGTTTATCAAGTTGGAGAGCACACCAGTGCTTACAAGTTTAAATCTTTAGCATCAGCTGACTGAAATGATAGCTGCATATTCTCATTTAGAATGTGCATGACTTGAAGAGCACAGGCATTTCACAAGCACTGACACAGCAGAATGCACTCTGGAACACCAGTCATAAACATCTTGAATTCAGTACTCCAAAAATAAGAGGTCAGGCTTCAAGGCACACAAATGGGTGGTTTGCACTGACTTTAGACAAATTCTGACTAAAAATAAAATATGCATATTTAAAAGAAGCTTCGTAACCACTTGAACAGCATAGCAAGCTTGTTGTGGTCTCTACCACGCAGTCTCCAGATTAAGGCTGGCAAGAGGGCTGGATTTAGTGGGTGAAAACTCTGGCCTTGGTTATGGGAAGCTGGCAAACACGGTCACAACTGTCCCTTCAGTCTTCTGAAGCCTTTGGTTCTGTTAGTGAATTGAAGGGCAACCACTATGATGAGAGATACCATTACTAACAAAAGACTGGTGGTGTCTATTGTCCTTACAATAAACATTTCCATAGGAAGCCTATTTTTTCTAAGTGCTGTCTTCTCTGGGTCTAGAGGCAGCTGCCTCTGAATAGCAGCCCATTTTTAGCTGAGGCATGCAGCTATGGTGTATGCAGGCTTGAGTGAGACTTTGGAAGGAGGTGAACACCTGAGAGGACATCTGAGCAGACAAGTGGGACTGAGCTTTGTCTAAGTAAGTCACTGTTGTATGTTTTAAGTCCATGGAGCTATTCCCATTTTTACCAGCTGAGGTTCCATCTTCCACAAAGAGATCATATTTTAATTTGATAAGATCTTCATGTAGGGAGCCAAAGGGTGTGGGTAGTGATTTACTCCTCTTTGAAATTATAATTATCATCTTTCATCTATTTAAAGAATCTTTCTATTTACCTGTGTAAGACAGTCTAATATGGTCAAAGCCTCGTGGTTTTCTTTTCTCATGACTCAGACAAAGCTGACCACAGCTCCAAAGCTCTTCTCAATGTATTCCTCATATTATGCTTTATTGTTTCTACCTTCCTCATTTCTGCAGCCTCTAGCTTATTGAAAAAGCTGCTGCAAAAGGGTTTTTCCAACCATGTCTATAGGGGGAAAATGCGTCACTTAGGAAACTAAGTGACTGGTTAACTTAGAGCTAGTACAGCTCTGTAAATAACTCGAGCTGGTGACAGTGTTTCACAGTAAGTGGTCAAGCCAAGCATCCTGCATGGATGCACACAATCCACACAGCGGAAGTGGAGGAGACTGTGCTCGGTGGAGGCCTCTCTGGTGTAGAGTAATAGACCTCACAGGGGAGTCAGAGAAGAACATCTGTGTTGTAAATGTACATAAATGACTACCCCATGTAAAGAAGAGCTAACATTTTGAGGAATGCTGTCCCAAAGAGGCTGAACTTCGCATATACAAGACATGTGTTGTGGTCAGAGAGCATCAGCCGAGACCAACTAACCCATTTTTAATGCAGCTGTCTTTCCTTCATGCAAAATTCAAATTCATGTTGAACATCCTGTTACTTATAGCGTGGGTGCAAAACTCTTCCTAATAGGATGTGTGTTGCTAGTATACATAAGGCTTGGCTGGCTCAACACTGCAATCACATCAACCTCCTATTTGCATCCCGCCACTGTCTCCCTTTGCTCTCCCATATTAGCTGGAAGCTGTTGTCTTCATCATCATAGCTTCCAATTCCTTCAGCCTCATCTCAAATGCTTCATTATGATCCTGGAATTCATTTTACAGTGTTCCTAAAGTTCACTGTCCCCATCACCTTCTCTCTCAAGAGTGTGTAGGTTTGCTTTCCGTTTCATTACACCATGGGCATTAGTGTGCTCTCATTATGTGTGTGTGTGTTTGGTTTTTTAAGTTTTGCTAGTAGTATTTTAGTATTTATTCTTACTACTCCCAGGGTGCGATAAACACTTAGGAATACTAAATCCAGACCAAGACCAAAGCCCTGTCATTCTGGCATTATGGCAGTGCCCCAGAGCTCTTGCAGCTTCCAGCTAGTGGTAGAGGTGGGTACAGGAAAGCAGACAAGAGTAGCACAAGGAAGCAATGAGGCAGGAGAGATCACTGTAATGGCCACAGCAGCAGGCATTCTTGACACATCTGAACATCTCAGGGCATGTTATATGAGTAAAGTATTTCCTCCTCTGACTTGAAATCCCTTCTAAGACTTGTTTGTATTACAGGATCTATAGCAGCACCACTATGCGAGTAGTAACTTCACTGTTAGTGCTCCCTGGTGCTTCTCCCCTCCCCTCTCCCAGGTTTGCTCCTAATGAAGCAGTGTGGTTTCCCCATGTCCAGTGAATAGGGCAGGGAGGGAGCTGGACCCCTCCACACATGCACAGACATGGGCAGTCAGTCCATGTGAGTCTGGCATGGCCTTGCCAGCACAGATGCTCTGCTAGTGGTCTGGTCCTTTACCCACCAGGTAAAGAGCCCTGAGGAAAGAAGAGTCACAGACCGGTTTGGGTTGGAAGGGACCTTAAAGCTCATCCAGTTCCAACCCCGTGCAATGGACAGGGACACCTTCCACTAGAGCAGGTTTCTCCAAGCCGGGTTCAACCTGGCCTTGAACACTGCCAGGGATGGGACAGCCACAGCTCCTCTGGGCAACCTGTGCCAGGGCCTCAGCACCCTCACAGGGAAGAACTTCTTCCTGATGTCTAATCCAAATTTCCCCTCTTCCAGCTTAAAGCCATTGCCTCTTGTCCTGTCACTACAGGCCCTTGTAAAAAGTCCCTTTCCAGATTTCTTGTAAGTCCCCTTTAGGTATTGGAAGGCTGCTATAAGATCTCCCTGGAGCCTTCTCTTCTCCAGGCTGAACAACCCCAACATTCTCAGCCTGGCTTCCTAGCTCCAACCAGCTTCATTGCCCTTCTCTGGACCTGCTGCAGCACCTCAATGTCTCCCCTGTAGTGAGGGGCCCAGAACTGAACACAGTATTTGTGGTGCAGCCTCACCAGTGCCCAGTACAAGGGGATGATCACTGCCCTGGCCCTGCTGCCACGCTATTGCTGGTACAGGCCAGGATGCTGTTGGTCTTCTTGGCTGCCCGGGCACAAGCTGCTCATATTCAGCCAGTCTCAACTGTCTTAACTACACTTAAGGATCTGATCCTCCAAACCAGACTCTGCAGTGTCCTGGGAGCCTCTGCTGTGCGAGGGCTGCTGTGGGGAAGTACCACGTGGGGTGGGAACAGAGCATCCTGTCCCTGCGGTGGAGGGGAGTTGCTGCACACAGGATACTCTGGCACAGGCTGCGGATATCCTGGATCAGAGTTAATTACTGATGTCTTCATTTTCGGCCTCTGGCTTTCCCACTAATGTTTCTTCCATATTTCTACGGCTTTGTGCGTCTGGCTGCCTGCGGTCTAGAAGGTCTATTACCTTCTACCCTGACATCTTGATAGGCAGTAGAATGAGTCAGATAGATAGAACACTAAGGGATAATCAGCATTCAAATAGGGCAGGAGCTCACTTGGGGGTTGTGCATGGCTGGGTTTTCCCAACTTCTTGTCAGAAAGATGTTGATAGAACAAAGGCAGCCACCAGTGGTGAAACTGCAAACATGAAATCAAACCTCAGTGGTGCTTCAGAAGAAGTACATGGGGGCAAGGAGTTCACCTTGTGCATTTGCTCATCACAGGAAACGGAGGTCATGAAATGCTGTCCAGAAAAGGGCATGCTGAGGAGAACTTGCTGTTTGCTTCCTGCACCTCTCCTCTGCTGCCCAGGGCACTCTCATGTTCTGAGAAGTTTCCTCCTTGGTGGATGCAATGTGTTAAGCACCACCTCTCTCCTGTTCTACAACGATTTTGCCAGTCCCTTATCTTCAGTGTACACTGACATGCATGTTCACTGCTATGTGTACGTGGGCATTTGTAGAAGACACAGTTACCGCCTGTGTTAGCTTTGTGGGTATTTGTGCTTGTTAGGAGTTTCATAATTTCTCCTGGAGTTTCCTTATGTGTAAAATTGAGATAATAACGTGTAATTACCTACCTTGCTGGGCTGTTGTAAGGACAAATTAACCAATGCTTGTGTGGGTGTTTGCAGATGAAAAGCACGATATTAAGACTAAATATAATGATTGAATGTTGCAGAAGAGAGTTTGTATTTATTATGGTGATTTAATACGAGATGAGAGTGCTTTGTGGGTGTTTGTTTCTTGTGCAGTACCAAGTATTTATGGAAGGTGGGAAACTGGGGGAACTGAGTTTGGGGAAGGTGTCAAAGAGACGGTTAAAGTTAATCTTTAACCTTATAGCCTACTGTCTTTCTTCTTCTCTCAACTAAAGCACTGAACAAGGGACAAGAGAACAGAGGCACGAAAACAGGGCCAAGCCATAGAGGAAGGTAATGAAAATAAAATAGAATTGAAGATCATGATTTCTAAGAATAAAGCCATAAAAACTGAATGGGAAAATAAAAGCTACGGGAAATGAGGACAGGCATCACCTGAAGCCTCAGGGATTACATTAGCTCAGTACGTGGAATTACGAGAAAGTAAACACCAGTTTAAAAGAGACATCAAAACAATTGATGGAAAGCATGTGCAGGGAAAGAAGAAAAGAGTGGAATGGGAAGGAAGCAGAAGATGTGCTTAATTATCTTTTGTTTTCGTTTCATTAAGTGTAATGGCATCGTTCTTTTTTTTCCTGTATGCTGTTGAGAGGCTCTCCTTTGCAAAGCTTAAAGATGGTGTCAAGTATTCCAGACACTTTTTCCTTGTGTTCCCTGGGCAGGCTGGTAAGAGTTAAGGTGTGGATGCATTTGTCAGCCTGAAAATGGCCTGTCTGGTTTCATTTGGCTTTCATGCTGTCTCTGGAGAATTAATGGAACAAATTCATTTCCATCAGCTCCAGTGAAGCTGTACCAGGAGTGAATCAGACCCACTTTTCCCTGCTAAATGCAGCTGTTGCCCTGTGAAACCCTGATCCAAAGTGCATTTCAGGTTAAACCTGGAATGTTTTGTGATTAAACACACAAAAAAATAAAACCAAAGCTTAATTTTAAGATCTCTTAGTGAGTATGGTATGACGGTGTGCGAGCTGCCCAGAGGAGTGGCAAGGGGAGGTGGACTATGAGAAGGAGTAAGGGGTAAACAACCACTACACTGCGGAATTCAGGGAGCAAATTACCTTTCTTTGAAAATTGTCCTGAGTTGGAATGAAAATCATTGTCAAACATCCCTGCAGGGTCCTATGGACTGCTCACCTTTGCTCCCACTTGTTCACCCTCTCCCATCCTCACCCTCCCTTCAACATCTCCCCAAGACCAGGAGAGATGGCTCCAGTTCTTCACCTGGTCCTTGTTTCACATCTTTTCCTTGCTCCCCAAAACTTATTTTGGGCTGACTCACTCT
>JANHGB010046182.1:1041-22451 GCA_026283785.1 Coracopsis vasa | reverse complement strand
GAGGAAGCCACCATCTAGTGGAGCGCGGGGTAATGGCAGCGCTGCGTTCGCTGCTGGGGGGCACCCACACGCACACACACGCACGGTACTTTCGGCGTGCCGCAGCGCCAAACAGGGACGTTTTAAACGTGATTGGATTTGGTTGAGGCGTTCTGCGCGTTGGGATGCTCGGCGGGAATGCTGCCCCGGGAATCTGCGGAACAGGCGGTGAGGATGGATGGGCTTAAGGCTGAGAGCACCAACGGTGCCCAAGAGGGTCAGGATTTGTGCTTCGAGGCAGTGATTTCCCTGCAGTAGTATTTTATTTTATTTTATTTTATTTTATTTTATTTTATTTTATTTTATTTTATATTTTTATTATTTTTTTATTATTTTGTTTTATTTGTCTATCCCATGATATTCTATTCTACTGCGTTCTGTTCTGTTCTATCCTATCCTATCCTACTCTATTTTATTTCAGTATCCCTCCTATTCAAGGAATGAGTGATACAGGTATATCCAAGGGAAATAGAGGGGAGATGGGACCAAAACCAAGAATAAGCATTTGCAGAAGACAGAAAATATCGAGCAGATTCTAACACGTTGTAAAGCCCAAATAAAGGTGTAAAGTGGGTTTATTTATGAATGTGGCAAATGTCAGGTCTGTGTATGGCTTGTGCTTCTGGGAACTATTGCAGCATTTCCTGGTACCTGTTGTGTTGTGGACAGGGAAGCTTGGAGGTAAGAGGAGTCAGGAGGTGGTGAAGGAGGGAGACGGGATGTGATTGTGGCAAACCAGAGGCTGAACCTCTCCAATGGTGAGGCCATTCCCCAAAAGCAGCCATGTGCTCTGGTGGGTGCTGGAGAGAGGAAAACTCGGGGTTTGGGCCTCCTTTGGCTCAAAAAAGCAACACACATGGCTGAACCTGTTACATTTTTTGGGGAAAAGACAAAGGCTGCCTGAAGCACCAGGAATACCCAGTCCTGTGCACAGGAGCATCGCTCCCGCAGCAGGACCACAGGACGAGGATCACCAAGCTGCTTCCTATACGTCAAGCGCAAATGGTCCATCTCACCCTGCTTAAGAGTTTGCACATAACACGCTTTAGCTTTCAGTATGTCTGGTGACTAATTAAACAAACAGGAGTGGAGTTCCCTGCCAACAAACCCAACCATCTGCCTCATCCTCCAGCTCCATCCAAATAAACGGTCCATCAAAGAGCCCCTTTCCCCTCACCTCGGTGCTGACAGTCCTCCCGCTGCCCGGGTGTCTGAGGGACAGCCCGCCGAGCTGTGAGGATACACCATCTGTGTGCGCACGCCTGGCATGGGAATGCGGAGCGAGGCTTGTTAAACCATCGGTGTAAACAGCACAAGGAGCTGTGGGCAGAACTCCGTGCACTTGCACGTTGCTAATTTAAGGGTTGCCAAGCTTGCTTTGCCGATAACGCCTCTCAGGTTTTGCATTTTGCGCATCTAAAGTGGTAACAGCAGAGTATTTAGGGATGGAACATTAAATGCAGCCCTCTGCAAGGCCACGTGGATCGATGAGACATGGTGTCCCTCCACATGCACAAGTCATGAATGAGCAAAAGGACTGAAGCCACAGGGTCTGTCCTGTGCCCTTGGAGACATTGAGAGCTGCCTGATAATAGACCCCAAATTAATCATCCACCACTCAGGACCCCAGAGTACCTGTTCCCCCTTTAATGTCCCCAGGAAGCAGATGTGGAGGAGTGAGATCCTGAGGTAACGGCATATGCTGTGATGTTTGGAGGTTTCTATGGTAATTACAAATAATGTATCTGTGACCCACGGAAGAAACACCCTGCCGCATCCCCAGCTGCATCCGTAGGTGCACTGGGGGGCGGACGCCCATGCAGATCCATCTGACCCAAGGGTTCCAAGCTGGCTGGAAGCCAATCTTCTTTCCCAGAGCTCATATCCTGGGACAGAGGTACCCATCAACACCTTCATGGTCAGCTCTCTTTCCCAAGGATGGAGCATCCCATGTGCAGATGCTGTGTCCTAGGAGCAGAGATGCCCCAGCTCTGCACAAACACAAGGCAGTGAAGAAGCAGGATAATTCTATTTGATATGGCAACTCCTGGGGAACCTTGGGATCTTCACAGATCCAGCTGGAGCATTTCTGCAGGGCTGCAAGTCCCAGGGCAAAAAGCAGAGGCTGTCAGTGGGGTTTGCAGTGTCCGTGCTGTCATTATTTGGCCAAGGCAGAACTGATGGCATGATCTGGCCTGCCTGCACTGCCAGCATGCCAGGGCAGGTTGTACAGCAACATCTAGGCATGCTCTATGTTTCTGTTTACCACTTGAGAGAGAAAACAAGAGGCCTGTGGTAGTATCAGCCAAGCAGGTGGTCTAAGCAAATTAGTGAATCTCGATGGTTCATGAGTTCAAAGGAAGCAGTTGCTCATCTCCGTGGAAGCTATCCGATAGCACATTTAGCTGAAGAAAGGATGAGTACATCCTCCAGCATACAACGGCCCAGATTTCCTAGCTCATTAAACCCAAATATTAGTGAAAATATCAGGGTAAGCAAGCTAAGGTAAGGAAACATCCTTCCATTTGTTCCTAAACAAAGCGAGGGATTTGGGCACTGGGATGCTA
Organism: Coracopsis vasa; assembly: GCA_026283785.1. Lineage (NCBI taxonomy): Eukaryota > Metazoa > Chordata > Aves > Psittaciformes > Psittacidae > Coracopsis > Coracopsis vasa. Next base: position 19,845 of record JANHGB010046182.1, on the reverse strand, counting down.
GCGTTTTCCTCACCTTGGGCAGTGAAGGGGAGCTGTATTATTCATGCAAATAAGCCCTACCAAAAGCAAACACAAATTTAAAAAATAAGAAAAGTTAAACAAGAAAACCTACATATTTCCAAATTAGATGTGGCAGCATTAAAAATATGTATTTATTATACTCACAGTCCTGTGCCCAGTCTCGGGTTCAGGGATGACCTTGGGTCTGAATTCACCATGAGAGGTCACAGATCTCTCCTGCCCAGGAGAAAATAGAAGAAAAGACAATCCCAGCCTTGGAATACCTAATCTACATGCACCACACTCTGCTGGCGTCATTCTGGGGCAGGGAGTGAAACACACATCTTCCAGCCTTTAATGCATGACCCTGGCACGTGGATCAGCTCTCAGCCCGGGTGTACAACCATTCCTTCTGAAGTTAGTGGTAGGTTAGGTGTTGCAGCCCACATCCTCGTGAGAGAAGTGTGCGCTGACCTGCCTGCTGCAGGAGGCAGTGATGGGAGATGAGGGCTGGGAGGAAGAGCACATTTAACCCTCTGGCTTGAGCTGCAGCAGGGGATCGGTGAGCATCTGAAGGGGAAAGAGAAGAAGTGGCAGCATCTGGGTGCTAGTGAAAGCATTGGGAAATACTGGTTAGCATGGGAAGTGCTGCTCACGTTGTATTTGTTTAGCCACTGTCAAGGGGTTGATTTGAGAAGACCCTGCTCCAGCTATGAAAACACCGTTATGTTGTGCTGTGAGTGCACAGGCACCTGCCTCTCCAGCTCTGCTCTGTGCTCTTGGTGAGCTGGCTCACAGGGACCCTGGGGACACAGAGGCAACAGAATAAATCAGCTTAACTAATGGTTCTCAAAAAAACACCCCTGGCAAAAGTACCACAGCCTGCTCTCGCACTTAGTGACGTGCAGAGAATTGGTGACGAAGAGGAGCTGAGGAAGAACGGGATGCGAATGATCTATTTAACCCAGCAGGCAGTATGTTTCACTGGGCTCCTCCAGTTTCAAATAGCCCCTTGAATACAGACGACCCGAGCCCTGCTGGGCTGTCGGGGCAGCCTGGTTATGAGGTTTGTGCAGCACACAAGAGATGTCCCATCCCAGCCGTTCTGGCCAGTCGTTGCACAGCTCCGGCTCACACCTCGGATGGATCTGCAGCAAGATGCCTCAGTGGCTGTGGGCCCCTCTTCATGCGCGCTAACACCCTGTAAATGCCTGCCGTCGAGATAACTCCCTGGATGGCTATATCCCATAGCCTCACGTCATGTTTACCTACACCACGCAGATTTTTCAAACCATTTCCAGCCAGCAATGAAAGCAGCTTGTTGTAGGACTTGGAGCTGACTGAGCCTGTGTTGCAAGCAGATGGCCCTGATGAAACAAGACACTGATCCCCAAGGAGGCACCATTCAACAGAGCTGCTCGACTCCCCGGCTCCAGCAGCTCCAAGGCAGGCTTGGAGATGCGCATTAGCACGCACCATTGAGGAAATTGCTTCCCTAACTACCCCTTCTCAAGCAATTCTCTTTGGAAGCCTGGTTACAACTCCAGACACGTGTCAGCAGCACTGATAGAAGGGCAGTTTTTCTACTTAATAATGAAGCATGCCCGGTGCTGACAAAATGGTAGTAATTTAAAGAGAATTTCCCTAAAGGAGAGTGGAAGACTTGCCAGGCTGGCCAGGGTTTTGGGGGGAGGAAAACCTTCACACTGTCACCTGACCAAATGGCAGGGGATCCAAGCATGAAAGGCAAACACAGGGGGAAAGAGCAATCGTTGATCCTCCTGCTCCTGGCTCCAAACATGCAGCTTTCAGCCAGACTTGCAGAAATAACATCTAGGGCTGCACAGACATAGCAAGCCTGTGTGCATATAGCTAGAATAGATGTAAATAGAGACCACAGAATCACAGAATGGTTTGGGTTGGAAGGGACATTAAAGTTCATCCAGTTCCAATCCCCTGCCACGGGCAGGGACACCTTTCACTAGACCAGGTTGTTCCAAGCCTTGTCCAACCTGGCCTTGAACACTGCCAGGGATGGGGCAGCCACAGATGATTCACTGAGACATGTTTATGGGGTATTCTACATTTTGCCTGAGTCCTCGGAAGACATTGCAAGAGGTGACAAGACAGGGACAAGACATGGAAACTGAGTAAGCTGATGAGAAAGGCATAACATGCTGAGGAGGTAGGGTGGGTTTGGCAGAGGGCATTCAGTCTCAGCCATGCCCTGCACACCATCCTCACGTCTCTCTCCATCTCACCACATCTCAAGCCACTCGCTTGCCCAGGATGCTGCCTGCTTGCCTGGTTACGGAGGTTGCTTCTCAGAGTCCTCAGGAGAGCTCCATCAATGAAGGCTAGTACATCTATGAAAGGCTAGAAGCAAATGGGATACCAGCTCCAACACCCTGATGAGCCAGACCAGTTGTACAACGCTTTGCCAGATGCTTAAATTGCTGCTAAGAGTCTTTTATATGTTTCCTTGAAATCAGGGAATAAATAAACATGTAATGTTGCTCCATATATACCAAACTCAGCTCTTCATGGGTATCAACAAGTTTCTCTGCAAAAGGTGAGAAAAGAGGAAAAGGAGAAGATTCTCTTGGAAATGAGAAGACACAAAAAGGGAATCAAACCACTGTCTGTGATCAGATTTTTGCAGGTGGGGTCACTCAGCCAGACCAGGGCTCATCTCCAAATCCTGTTACAAAGGATTATGTTGCTCCAAATAAGAGGTGTGCAAAAGACTGAAAATCATTCCTACTCTTGTGCTTTAAGGGGCTCATTCAGAGAAACAAGACATTGATCAAAAGCCATCGGATTCATCTTTGTGTTTGCCTTGCCTTTGTATGGGTTGGTCCTGCTCCCTGCAGCAGAGACTACCACATAGTTAACATACGAGATCATGTTCCAGTGTAGATGGCTGTGGTTAGAGCTGGTTGCTGGCTTCAGGGAAAAGCTTTACAAGCTGCCACACTTCCTGTGATTGTCCCCAACTTCACCAGCATCCAGCCACCATTCTGTCCCCACTACCTCTTACAGCAGCCTTCAGACTACATGGGATAAGGGAAATATGGGCTGTGCTGGAGGACATGGATTTTGCGGGAATCTTTGAAGAATGAACACTTGCTATGCAGCAACCAGGAACATTTAAGTCCATTATTGAAAATGTGGCCTACTGGAGATCCACTTCTTCCAGTTAGCTACAGCAGATATATCCAGAGGGGGCTAGCGGAGCCCTGCATTGCAGAGGTCTCACCTGGCTGCAGTCATTGGAAGCAGAAGCAGGATGAATTGCGGAGCAATCTGCACATTGCTAAGCTGCCTGTCACACCCAGCAAAATAAAGCCCAGCACAGTAAAGCTGAGGGTATAGCTCGGCAAAGCCTGCAGATTTCTGAGTGCATGTGGTTCTGTGAAATAAGTGTGTAGTGGGTTGCTGCAAGTAGATCCAGCAGTTAGAATGTGGGAACATCAAGGCAGATGTTGCTAAAATGAAGGATATAAATGATCTCATCAAAACATGTCATAGGGCCAAGAGTCCTTTATATTAGCAAATACCTTTTTTAGGACAGGAGAAAAGCAAATGGTTTCTTAATCATAGAATGGTTTGGGTTGGAAGGGACCTTAAAGACCACCCAGTTCCAACCCCACAGTCATGGGCAGGGACACCTTCCACTAGACCAGGTTGCTCCAACCCTATCCAACCTGGCCTTGAACACTTCCAGGGATGGGGCAGCCACAGCTTCTCTGGGCAACCTGTGCCAGCGCCTCAGCACCCTCACAGGGAAGAACTTCCCAATGTCTAATCTAAATCTACCCTCAGAAACAAGGATAGGAGGCAAGGGAGTCACAGAGTGCAGAGAGCAGCATCAAACACCTGAATGGAGAAGAAAGATCATTCCCCGTGCAGCACTTTGGCTGGCCTCTGCATGGGAAAGGGGTGTCCTTATTGCTGAGCTCTAGCGAGGCATGCAGCAGCTTCAGCAAAGATTAGAAATACCACATCACCTGGGGATTTTAAGAGTGAGCAGGACAAAGCAATGTGGGAAGATTACACAATCAGGAGCAGGGGACGGGAAGAGAAGAGAAATAAGCGGGCTCATGGCTCTGCTCATGCATATCACAGCTCTGCGAGCTCCTTACTGCCTGACGTTCAGGGCATTATGGGTGCAGATCTGCCTCCGCATGAAGAGTTCACACTCAGGAGCCACACAGCACTAATTAAATGCCATATGTAATTAAGGGAAAAGAGCGCTTTTGCAGTCATGTAAAGTATCGCGTAAATATTGATGCGGGATGGTGGCAGATCTAATGATTTGCGGCTGAGGCACCACAGAGCTGCTGCAGCTGAGGAGCTCTGCGGGGCTTGAGCTCAGTGTAATGGGTCTGTGTGAGGGAGCTCATCCCTTTCACTGCCAACAGAAACCTGTCTCAGTGGGGATGAGGTGTGGGCCTGATGATCCTGGCCTCTCCCATAAGAAAGCAAAGCCCCTGAGACATGGTCAGAAAGTGTGATGCTAACAGATACCTGCCTCACCTCTCACCATGGATGACCTTCCATGGGCTGGTCCCTTGGAACCAGGTCTAACAAAAGCAGTTCTTTTTGTCCCTCATGGTCTCTCAGGTGATCTTTGTCCCCTTTCTAGGGCTTCTTCCTGGTCTTGTCCTACAATGTCATCAAAAAGCTCCCAGGCCACAGGACTGAGGCTCAAACAAGGCAGGATCTGTCTTGCTTGCACCCGCAAGCCAAGTGGCATCACACCACTTGTGTCCCCATGGCGAAGCTGTCTTGTCCCACAGAGGTGGCTGCAGTGACCTGCGGCACATAGGCTTGGCACACTGGGGAAGCCGAGTACCCTGCTTGGTTGCCCTCCCCTCACCACTCATGGTCATGACGAAGTGACCAAATGGGAGCTGCATGAAGGCAGCCACACGCCTGGACCTCAGCATTGCAGCAGTGCAAATCCCACCGGCTCCCTCGCTACACTGATCAAAGGACTTGCTTGGGTGGTGATTTTCTGGCTTGTTTGGCAGCCTGAGGATGCAGAGAAATGCTGGAGAAAGCTGCCTTGGGACTGGGGTCCACCACAGCCAAGTGATGCTCTCTGCAGCTCTGGAGCAGAACGACAACAGGGGGTGAGGAGAAGGCTCCTGCCAAAACTTAGATGCTCTGCCAGCACACTGCTTCCCACCTCCCTCATGCCCTTTCGTCCTCCCTTCTGCCCTCTGCTTCTAGCCTCTTGCTTTGCCCTGCCTTCCCACCACTGCTTTCTGTCCCTCTGGATGGCTTCTCCCAGCCCCACACATTTCTTATTTATGTTACCCCCATCCCACCATCTCACCATCCATCCTTTCCCCTCTTTCTGCTGTTGTCTTCATCTCCTATGACTTTCTCTTGAACATTGTCTTTCTCTTATGTTTTTGAGACATAGGTATTAAACCCCTCAGCTTTTCTTCTTCTATGCAGCGCCTGCGAAGTCAAGCAAAACAAATGCTGCCCTGCTACTAAGTTGGGAACACCAAACTGTGGTCAAATGGCTCACACAGCCCCCACCACGTATAACCCATCCTGCAGTGCCCCATGCCAGGCAGAGATTGCATCCAGCACACAGCAAATGTGGCAGGAGAAGGAAATTACCAGGGTTTATTAAGGTCAAGCAGGGGAGAAATTCCAGCACCTTCAGATAGAAAGGGGCACTAAGGAGACAAGAACTAAGTGCACATGGGTGTTATGGGCCTGTTTCTTTCTGCTTTGCCTCACCACAACTGTCTCCTGGTTCCACAGCTCTTTTTGCAGCCTGGCCACTACCTTCTGCTTTGGTGACAGCCATTGTTTCTCTCACAATCGTCATCGTCACATGGGAAAATAGTTGTCTGGCCACACACATAAGGCTAACACCACTGAATAACCTCACTGCTCAGAGAGCAGCGGGTCCTTCAGCCCCAGAAGGAAGGGAAGAAGCTCCGAGTAGCAAGCAAAGATCAAAGCGGAGGCAGCAATCCCTCAGGAACCTGCAAAAAGCAAACAGAAAGTAAGCAGAGGGGCGGATCAGACGGAGCAATGTAGGGAAAGGGAGAGTTACTTGGTTTGTTTAGGAAGGAAATATGTCTGAACTGCAAGCAGCACTGTGAATTGGGGCAGTGTCCTGCAGCATCTGCTTGCAAGAGCTAAAGCCATGTGGGACAGAAGCATCCTCCAGTGAATACTTCTGGTGGGGCAGGGTGGAGAGAGGAGGCTGGACACATGGTCTGCTCCTCCTTGAACTTCGGAGGAGCCACATGTGCAAAGGGGAGGCACACAGAGGTGTCAGCACATGAGCCTTTCCATCCTTCACCTGCTGTGGCATAAAGCATTTGAGTATGACTAATGACTGCTGCAGAGTTTGCATCACTGAGCTGTTGGCACAGATGGCTGACTCCCTCGTACATCAGCCAGTGTGGCAAAGGTCCTTTCATCTGGATGCAGGGACTGGGGAATGGGATGGAGGTGGACAAGGGTTGCCCATGGGAAAAGAAGGGCATGTAGGTAGGGTACAGCATGTCACTGCTTGGGGCTGCCAGGACAGAGGCTGACAGCTACCCTATTCACACTCAGGTCCCCATGCACTGTCTCCATCCTTCCCACCCATGCTCTGATGTGCCTTTAACAGCCTGGATTTCCTATCAGGATGTTTTCATTTTGGTTGCCTCCCTCTTAGAGTTCCAAGGTGCTGCACAAAATTAGCCAGTTGGGAAGTTGGGGAATGGAGGCCTTAAAACCTGTGGCAGAAATACCACCCAGGTCACTTGGTGCCACATTAACATGTCCCTCCATTCTGCATCTGTACGTGTGGATTGTGCCATTCCTATGCGCTGTGGGCCTGTGGGTGAAGGTGAGTAGGGACAGCAGGTTAACCATTGCCACAGGATCTTTCGGTGGCTCTGCTGCATGCATTCCCCTCTGCCTGTTTGGGAATGGAGCGGCTACTCACTGGATGGAAAACAGGTTTCTTCACTTTGTTCATCTGTAGTGAACAGTCAGAAACTCCTGAGCTCCTCTTGGGGGTCATAGCTAGGGGATGGCCAGCTGTTGCCAAGCTTTCCTCCTCCAGTAGCTCCTTCTGAGCAGAGAACATAGCGTCTTGTAGCTGGTGAGTCCACGCTCTGGCATGACCGGCACCTTCAGGGTCCCTCTTCCTGGTGTTTTCCTCTGGGACCTGGGCCACTTCATTGTTGGATTCATAGAAACCTCTGGTGCTGTTGGTGAAACCTTTGCCCACATTGACCACATGGACTTTCTTTCCAAATCTCTTCTTCTTCTTCCTGGTCTTGCTCTGGAGGAAGAGGCACGTGAAGACCTGCTTGAAACGCTTGCGGAAATGCTTGGAGATGAGGGCATAGACGATGGGGTTGAGGCAGGAGTTGGCGTAGGAAAGGCAGTGGGAAGCCAGGCGGCAAACGTAAGTGGCTCTGTTGAAGGGGAAGTGGCCAAACCAGAAGCACAGGATGACCAGGTGGTGGGGCAGCCAGCAGAGGCAGAACAGGATGGCCACAGCCACAATCATCTTGGTGACCTTACGCTTGGCCTTCCGGGAATCTGAGATCCTTTCTATGGGATCTACGGAGGTCCACAGGAACTTGATGGTCCTGGCGTATGCCAGGCTCACAACGGTCACGGGCAGGAGGTATCCAAAGACAAACGTGAGGATGTCCAGAATCTTCCGGCGCTGGTCCTCCCAGATGGGGACACAGATGGGCACCCCGTGGTAATGGACAATCTGGTAGTAACTGAGGTAAGGCCCTGCAAAGAGCAGTGACAGTGACCAGATTGCTACAATGGCCACTCCTGCATTTCGGGAGGTGCGGAGATCCCGGGACTTCAGCGGATAGCGAATGGCCAGGTACCTGCCGAGGAGGGGAAGGGGAAGGGGAATGAGTGGCACAAACACAACAAGGGTGAGAGGAGGTATCGCTCCTGCCCTGTGGCGCTGTGCATCTGTACCCATCTTCCCCTCTGCCTGCCTCTTGGGGGGTGAATAGAGATCAGGGTCATCCCAACAGCAGGCCTGGGATCTCCATCACGCGCTCTGCTGTGCTAGCTTGGGAAGGTCACGCAACATGCCTCTTGAACCAAGGGAAGAGAAGGACAGGAGCAGGACCCAGAGCCTCCTTGTTTCTCCTGTGGTGTGTTGCTGCCCTGGGGCTTTTGCTGTTTTGGTTTTACATAGTGGACACTAAACCTAAGTATGTGCCTGCACTTCTTCCCAAGTGAGAGCTGGGTAACCAAGCCAAGAGGTTGGCTTGGTGCTGAGAGAGGACATGGGGAGCTGGGGATGCTGGCTCTGCTGGCCCTGCCTCTTGGGGAGACCCTATGTGCTTTTTACAGGATGTTCAACAGGGTAAGGACTGGCCTTTCTCCCACCCTTTAGCTCAGGGGTGGCAAACACATTGTCACTGAGCTGAGGGATTCACAGGGAAGGGGACACTTACCTGTCAATGGAGACAGCAGCCAGTGTGAAGCTGCTGGCGTACATGGTGAGGTAGATCAGGAAATGCACAGCCTTGCAGGCAAAGGCCCCAAAAAGCCACCCATCCAGGGTGTAAATGGTGGCCTGGAAGGGGACGCAGCAGATGATGAAGCACAGGTCAGCCATGGCCAGGTTAAGGATGAAGAGGTTGGTGGTGTTAATGACTTGGCCGTTCCGCAGCAGCACGGCCAGCACCAGCCCGTTCCCCACGGTTCCCAGGAGGAAGATGAGGGAGAAGATGACGGGCACAATAATCCCAGCTGCTCGCAGCTCTGGACTGTTGGAAGAGGTGTTCCATCCCCCTGGCATCTGCCCATCTGACCTGTGCAGGGAGAAAGGGAGACACAGCACCTATACATGGCCATAAGGATGTGGGTACTGGTCATTGTTGACCACAGTGGCCACCAGAGCTATGGCCCTAAGAAGCCTGATCCCAGCCTTTGTTTGAAGTCCACATTTCTTCCCAGAGATGCCAATCCCAATCAGATGGTTAAACTATGACATCAAGATCCTCGTGATGTCTCCGGTAGGATGCTGTTGGGATCAGTCAGCCCACATCTGCCTGGCTTCAGTGGAGCTGAAGTCCCTTTCTCCTGCCCAGACATCCTCATCACAGCATCTCCTTGCTCCCAGCCTACTGAAGGACCCCCTGCCCTGCCACCTGGCCTCCCCTACATCTGTCCTATAATCCCCAAGCTGCTAAACATTTTGGGATTGTTTGCTTCGGCAAATCTGAATCCCTGCTGCTGTTCCACATGCCATGGGGAAGGAGGCTGCTGTGAGCAGTGAATGGCCCTGGCACACTCACCCCAGGGCTGTGCCACCTCCAGCAGCAGGGACCTGATGCCTGTATGACACCCTGCAGCAGCAGCACCCCATCACACATCCAACCCCAAAGAAGCTCCTTAAGCTGGGACCACCTCCACCCTGGAGCTGGCTGCTCCTCGTTCCCTGCGCAGTAATTGTGCTCCGCAGAGGAGAGGCAGATAAGGGCGCTTTTTCCTGATGCTGAGGAGTGGTCTCAGGTTGGATGGTGGCAGCTAGGAGAGGATGGGGTCAGGGAGGGAGACCTTGGAGCCGCCTGAAACACAATGTGATGATCATTGTGAAGGGAGCAAGATCAACCGCACCGATAAACAATTACTGCAGCTCAAGGTACTGTGTGGTTTACTGCAAAACTTCCTCCAGCCCTAACACCGTGCTCAGGTGGAGAGCTCCAACAACCTATCTATCTCCTAGCGAGCCATGTTGTGCTATCATTAGAACAAATTGTCCTTGGCTGAGCAGCAACCAAGAGGGAAAGACACCATTATCTAGCACTGTTGACACGCAGTTAACTCTATTTTGGACCACGCAAGCTCCTTCGCCCCATGCTCCCCCATCCCTCGGCTCCCACCACTTCCACTTCCCAGCTACCTCTCCATCACACAAAAAAATCTGCCTTACCTCTCTAGCTCTGCGGTTCCCTCTGTCCTACTGGTAACTACCTGTCTCCTTCTGCCAGCCCCGTGGCATCTCCTTGCTCAAGCAGAGGATCCCGATCTCCCTCTGAAGCACGCACCTTGCGTGGTGTCCCTGCTCAGGGAGCCCGAGGCCACCTCTCGTTTTGGGGAGCTGGCACTCACCTCTGACAGGAAGGGCCTGCAGCTTCGCAGCTCGCTGGGGGAAGCTCCTGTCCAGCGCAGGCAGCGGCGGCGAGGAGGATGCAGAGAGTTTGTCCAGGCAACGCCGTCCCCCTGCCCGCTGCTGCGCTGCCTCCCCCTGCCTGCCGCCGGCTCTGCTCTCTCTTCTCCCGGCTCCCGCACGCGTGTCTCTTCTGCTGGAGCTCCTTTCCTCTCTCTGTCTCCCTCCTTTCCACCACCCCCCCTCTGCTCTTGCTGCTGGTCCATTGATCTCTGTTGGGTGTTTTTTTCCTTCTCCCTGAGGCTGGGTTTGGAGTTAACTCCTCTCTGCCCAGCCTTCAGCGGGCTCAGCTGCTCCCTGCTCCACCACCGAGGAGGGGGCAGTGCAGGAAAAGCCTGATGCTCTCTGGTGTGAGAGGCAGGATGGAGGGGAGCAGGGTACCATGGGCCCCGGCAAGCCTTGCAGGCACCCCTCGGTGCTGGGTGTTCAGGACATGTTGCCTAGCACCTCTGGGAACATGAATATGACACCACGGTGAGCCTGGCCCCTGCCTTGTCCTTGGGATATGGATCCAAACCCCCTGGAACACAGGCAGTAATTGCTATGACTAGCTGCTACTAATTAATTGTTAGTAGCATGGCACAGAGGAGACCAAGTTTCTCCCACAGTGCCTGACCTGGGGAAGGAAGGTAAAGCAGGCTTTGGTTTCCATCCAGCCCAGCTCTGCCTTCCACCAGTATTGCCCAGGCACTGCAGTGTGGGGAGGGAGGACAAGCCCTCCAGGGAGGCCATCTCCAGATGTTCAGTCCTAGGACAGCACATGTGCTTGCTGATGTGCTGAGAGGCGACAATGACCCATCACCTCCTGCCCTGCCATTGTGTCTATACCCCCAATGGACCTATGTCTTGTGGACTTCCAGGTGTGCTGAGGACAAGTGGGGCTTGGTGGTCCTTCTTCGGCAAGACCTGAAGGCCACCAGCTTCCCTTCACTGGGAAGTCTTTTCAAATGACGGAGCAGGACGCTGAGGAGGAGCAGAAGGCACTGATCCCTTCCACTCCCCAGCAGCCCCATGCCCCTGTTTGTGGCATCGCTCTGCTAGCAAGAGGGACAACGTGACCTCTCATGCCCGCCTGCCCCTCCGTCTGGAGGAGCGAGGTGTTCCTGCCGGCTCGCTATCAGCCACTGTAACCAGGGAAAAGGGGAAGGCCATGTCTCAGGACACGCCGATATCCCAGGGGCTGCGGCGGAGTGCAGCCCGCAGCACAGCCTGTCGCGGTGCTGCTTGCCATGGACGGAGCACAACGCTTCCTCCTCCTCTTCCTCTGCCTGCTCCCACCGCCGAGCATCCCAGGCCCGCCGTCAACTCCGGTGAGACCCCAGGAACCACCGCTGCCGCCGTCGGGCACCGCTGATCCCAGTGCCCACATCCTGCGCGGCCGCCCCTCGGCCCCGGTGCGGCCGTACAGCCTCTCGCTCTCACCCGAGGACTACCACTACTACCCCAAGCCGCGGCACCTGCGGCCCGGGCAGCTGCGCCGGCTGCTGGGCTCAGCCTTCGACCCGTTCTGGATGGCCACGGCGGAGCCGCACCGCCGCAACAACAGCATCACCGAGGACAGCCTGGAGACCCAGAGCCGGGACCTGGCGGACGGCGCCGGGCGCTACCGCCGCAAGCTGTGGCGAGAGGCTGAGGGGCTGGAGCTGCCCGTGCTGCTGCCGCCCGGCCCGGCGCTGTCCCCTGAGCTGCGGGGCGCCGTGTCCCGCCGCCTGCGGCAGTGGCTGGTGGAGCAGGCTGCCTGCCGCCTCACCTCCACATGGGTTGACCTGGGAGCTGTGTTCTGGCCGCGCTGGGTGCGCCACACTGCCTGCGAGACCGGGCCCCGCAGCTGCTCCTGGCCCCCCGGCATGGGCTGCCGCCCCGCACAGCTCACGCACATCAAGCTGCTGGCCTGGCACTGCTGGGCTATGCAGCGACCCGGGCCCCCGCGCTGCGCATGGCGGCAGATCCCATACCCGGTTGTGGCCGCCTGCAAGTGCTCCTGCCGCTGAGGGGGTGCAGGAGGACACCTCCACCACCGGTGCCTGTTCTTGCAGCCAAACAGCCGCCTGCACTCAGCCTCAGGGCCAGGGAGCTGGGGGATAATCCCTGAAATGGAGAAATAAACCTCCAGGATGAAGTGGGATCCGCTGCGGTCATTGCTGCTTCTCGCTGAAGCCCCTGGGTAGCGGACAGGGCTGCTTTGCCCCTTGCCCACCAGCACAGGGAGGTATAAGCACCCATGTGGGAATGGGGAATCGTGGCACCCAACAGCAGGGTCAGACCCTGTTTCCATCAGCCCCAGTGGACATGGTCCAAGCTGGGGCATCAGGGAGCAAGGGCAGAGGGGTGCCAGCAGGGAAAGGGTAGAGGGAATTGAGTCACGGATCAGGGTGGAAACTGTGTGGATAGGGGCTGGAGGGCATCACTGGGAAGGGGAGCAGGTTCGGGGCTGCAATGAGGCAGTCTGGTAAGGGTGGAAGAAGTGGGGGGTGGCCAGGGACCCACAGCTGGAAGTGGTTTTGGGAAGTGTGTATGGAAACGGGATGGGATAGATAGTGCTCTGCTTCGAGCTATAATGGGTGAAATACAAGGATCCCACACCTATCCCTGTACATGGTGTAGAGGGTGATGACTCAAGACCCAGGGGGAAGCCTGGCAGAACAGTGTACAGGGTCTGGGGTGGGTCGGCAAGCCCGGTGTGGGAACTGCATCCTTGAAAAGTGGCATCTGCTTCTACGTTCCACCCAGCAAAACGCCCTCTGCTTTCTGGGCTAAAAGCTACACAGAGCTGTACATCAGACCTTCGCTGGGAGGCCTGAAGAGATAAAGAGCTGGAGGCTTTGCCTGGGAATGTGGTATTAACGTGGTGCCTGCAGTCGATGGGTGCTGCATTGTTCGTTTCCCATGTGCCATCATCCGACCCTCCTGCCTTCCTGCATCCCTGTGTCACGGAAACCACAGTCTGCTGCAGAGCTTGGCCTTGAAGCGGGTGGAGAGGGAGAGGGAAAATGGGGGGGACCTGGAAGAGACAGAGAGGAGAGGGAGGCAGAGAGGAAGCGAGAAGCGCAGAGCCCTTGTGTGCACATAAGGACAAGTGTGTGTATTGCAGCGAGGGAGGCTGCCGAGCTGAGCGGTGAGAGACATCTGTATGGCTGTTCTCCACTGAGGCGGACTTGAGTGCTGGAGCAGGGTTAAACGGCTTGGGTTGTCTGCCCTGAGTGCAGCAAAGACATCAGCGGGGTGACCAGCAGGAGGGAGAGAGGTGGGAGCATGGAACAGGGTTGCAAAGGAGGTGTGCAAGTAGGGGGGAGTGAGAGGGTGCACATGCATGGGCTCAAAACAGTGGTGGTTCAGTCTGGGACCTGTACCAGAGCCCATCTGGCTGAAGCAAGAGGGGCTTGAGCGCAACCTCCTGCCGCTTCCCCATTACATTCCCCATTCCCAAGACACTGCCTGTTGATAAGGGGGAAGGGTTTGCAGCACTGGTGCTATGCAGAGGGAGTTCCATATTGTACTTTATCAGCAGGCTGAGCTCAGGGTCCTGTGGAGATGGAAAATTAAATAAAACCAGCACACAGTTGTGCTACCAACTGCTCTAACAGAGTCTGGTGGCAGCCCTACGGAAAAGGCGTTTTTCCCCTGCCTTCTACATCCCATCAAGCCCTGCAATCCTGGATTAACATCTGTATTCTTCTGCAGCTGCTTTGGTTCAGGTCAGACGTGTTACTGCGCTGTAGCTCGCTCCCTGGGTGCCTAATGGCAGGTAGCATTTTCAGAGCAGGGCTCTGTTAATACGATCCAGTGATTGGGCACCCAAGCACAGCACAACCTCATTGTGGCTGGAAGCTGTCCCTGTCTGCTGGGGAGGCAGCTGGTCCTCAGCTGAGCACGTGGGCAGACAGCAGGTCACACATGATTTCTCATCTGCAGCAAAACTGATGCAAACAAAGCAATCCTGAGAGATGCCCAGGTCCCACTTAGCTTGAGTGCTAAATTGCTACCCCAGCAGGGCTTGCCGGAACAAATCCAGCAATCCCAGCCTGCAGCTGATGGAGGAAAATTACAGGTTTCTGGCTCCTGCTCTTCCCTCAGCTTCAGACCCAGGCAGACACAGGTCCCCTCCCCATGCTGCTGGCCTGGGCCACCTCGGCTTGCCTGCTGCCCAGCAGCCTCTCTGGGGCAAGATGCAGCACCCGGATCGGGTTTGGGAGCACCGTAGTGATGGGTAAAGCCTTAAAGCCAGCTGCAGGGGCTAAGCAAGCCTCACACCTAGCACCTAAGAGTGAGAAGGGGAGAAAGGAGCACCAGAGTTTCAGCTGGCCCATGTCCTGTCTCAGACCAGTTGCTGGTAGCACAGCTTGACAAAGATTTAGGAAACCCCTTGCCTCAGTGGGGAATTACAGCCAGCAGATCTACCAGGGTGATGCTACTGGACCTGCAGGAGAGCATGTGACATCAGGCATAGCTACGTTTCCATCAGCAGAAGACAGCATGAGCTGCAGTGCTTCAGCACCAGGACTGATGCTTCCAGAAAGACACAGCAGAATGTCCGACTGCAGCAAGGAGAAGATGGGGATGGACTGCAGCTCCTGGATGAGGAAACAAGAGCCAGACAAATATCTGCTGCGCTGTAGGACACCTTTAATGATGCCAGAGCTGGCTGCCAGCGCCGCACACTGCAACAGCCACAGCTTCCTGCGGGCTGTGATGCCCTGAAGATTGGTCCTGCTTTTGGCAGCATGCTCCTCAAGCCTTTTCCCCTGGCACAGGCACTTGGTCATGGGCAAGGACAGCGCCGCAGGAGGTGTTTGCTGGCCCCTCAAGATATCGCTCCATGTTTCCGTCCCACCTCGGTGAAGGCTTCCACACAGCGGTCAATATCCTCATCGCTGTGTACAGCCGAGATCTGGACCCGGATACGGGCCTTTCCCTTGGGGACCACAGGGTAGCTGAAGCCAATGACATAAATGCCTGAGGAGGAAATGCAGGCAGAGTTAGAGCTGGCTTGCAGGGAGGGAGGCTGAGGTGGTATTGGGTGATAGAAGGGCTTTTGGATCCTCCCTCCCCTCTCAACCATTTCCAGGCTTCAGGGTTTTCAAGTGGCATCTGCTCCCAAGCATGGAAATGAGGCCAGTGGTGGGGATGGAGTCTAGCATAGCAGGACAAGAGGGCTAATGTAACCCTCCCGCCTCCAAAAGAGAGAGGAGGTGAAGTCAGCAACGTCTGGGGGAGACCAAGAGGACGTTTGCAGGTGGGGGCTAAAGAAATAACAGGTTTCATGCAGGAACATCCTCTGGAGGAGGGATGGTGGTAGCACTACCACCGGCTGTCCTTTCCCTCAGGGCGTGTGTCTGCATCTAGAGCTCCCTCTCCGGCTCACCTCTGTTCAGCATGTCCTCAGCCATCACTGCAGCCAGCCGAGCGTCCCCAAGCATGACAGGACAGATGGGGTGGTCTTTCCCTGAGATGGTGAAGCCGGCTGCCGTCATCTTACTTCTGAACCTGGTGAAGAGAACAAGAGGATGAGGCAAACCTCATCACCCCTGTCCTTGGGGGACCACTGCCTCGCCTTCCCCTGGGAGCCCTGGCCAACGAGGGCTGGATGTGGTGCTGCTCCAAAGTGCATCCCCTATGCAGGGAATGGATCCCTCTTTTTGGAATGACCTCCTGCCATTTCCTGCTTGGCTCCATGGGACTGCAGCTTCTTGAGGGGCAGACTTGTCCCAGCACACAGAGCATCCAGATCTGTCTGACACACACAGGCACATCCTGTGGTTTCCCCTGAGCATCCCCAGGCCATGACTGGCAAACCACCTATGGCTATCACTGAGAGGTGAATAAACACACACGGACAACACATTCCTAAGGAACCTCTCCCCCTGCTCCCACCCCAATGTGGCCCCCTCACCGTTGGGTCTTGGCAGCCATGGACTGTGCAATGGCATTGCTCTCCATGAGCAGGTCCAGGGCCTTGGATGCACAGCCCACCACGGCGGGGGGCAGGCTGTTGGAGAAGAGGTATGGGCGGGAACGTTGTCGGAGCAAATCGATGAGGGGTTTGGGACCAGTTGTATATCCACCTGCAGAGGGATGAAAGAGAAATGGACAAGGAACACCAGAGTAACCGGTCACCTACAGGAGGAATTTCAGTACAAAGCAGGCCTAAAACCATCGCAGCTGATGCCTTTTACTAAGAGTTTCCACCTTGACCCCAAAGGCAAATGCATGAGGAAGATGAAAGTAAAAGAAGCACATGGCAGGAGCTCCCTTGACCCTGCAGCAGGGTCCCAAACTGAGCCTCATGCCACCGGTAGAAAAGGACAACATGCATTTGTGGCTCTATCATTACGCAGAGGAAGAAAACATCAGAGTGGTGCTGTGGAGCTCTTTAGGGCATGGAGAACCTTGGTCAGGAAATGCCTTCACCTGCAGCTCCTCCAAGAGCTTTTCCCAGGGTGGAATTGATGATGGTGACTTTGTCCATCACTCCCAGGAGCTCATCGGTACCCCTGTAGCAGAAGGAATGTCACATTCTCAGCTGTGCCAGCACGCACCACGGAAGCTGCTCTACACCTGAGGGATGCTTCAAGTGAAACAAAGTGCCACCAGCCAGGTCTCTGCTGAAGGAATAACACCCCTATGTGGTTGTTCAACCCAAGTGTTGACCTTCCCTTCTCCTGCAGAAAGGCTAAGCTGGAATCTGCCGAGATAAGAGCATGGGGTTTTCATCCCTTACAGATGGGAGAGCACTCAAACTTCCCACACAGATGTTTGATAGTCCAAACAGAGCACTAACAATGCAAGCATGTGAAGCATCTCTTCTTGACAAACACTTGCAGCCAAGTGCACTGCTTGGCACTTGGAGGATCTCCAGGGGATGGAAGAAAAACCTGCCCTGAGGGAATTAACCAATCTGCGCAAGCTAACTCCACAAAGCCCCCAAGACCCAAGCATTTGCAAGTGGTATCTGAGAGGAGGGTTCGGAAATCAGGAAGTCCAACTGTCTTCCATTTGGAAGCAGATGAGATGGTTGCACCATCCCTTACACACTGATAAGCAGCTGTCATGTTGGGATGGGTCATTGCTAAGGTATGTCCCTTCAGGTGCTCCAAACGTGGGGTGCAAAACCTCCATGAAATGATGACCCCCCACAAAAATATGTTGGTTATCAATACCTTTGGCCTTGCTTCAGAGGCTGTTGGGGTCAGTGGGGAGAAACAGGGTTGAAACAACCACTTACCTGCCATTGGGTCCCAGGAAGCCTGTGGCATGGCATTCATCAATGAAGACCAGGGCATCATACTTCTGGGCCAGCTGGCAGATCTCCCTCAGGGGTGCAATGTCACCATCCATGGAGAAGGCACCATCAGTGGCTACCAGCCGCAGACGATATTTCTATGGGGTGGAAATTGGTGCCTCCAGGGGTGAAGATGTCACCCTGAGGAGAGGGGCTGGGGAGGAAGACTGGGACATAGCTCAACTCCTGTAGGGTATGGATGTATCTAGCTGAGACAGGGGGTCTGCATTGCAACCAGCTGCTTACCCTCCTTGCCCATCCATGCCTACCTGTGCCTGTCGGCAAAACCAATGCCTACTGCATGGGAACAAGTAGATCTCACCCTTTGGGGCTGGTTACTGTAGCACAGCTAAGCTCACACTGGGATGGGAGCAGATCTCCATACCTGTGCATCCTGCAGCTTGGCCTCCAGGTCCTGCATGTCCATGTGCTTGTAGCGGTACTTGTTAGCCTTGCACAGGCGGATCCCATCAATGATGGAGGCATGGTTCAGCTCATCTGACAGCACTGCATCCTCTGGGGTCAGCAGGGCCTGGTCATGCCAAACAGAAAGGATCATCCTTTGCTCCAGGGCACCACTTCACCAAGATCTTCCAGCCTCTCTCAGGGCAGAGGACAAGGCTGTGTTTGACTGCAGCTGCCACATCTCTCCTGGCACCGCTTAACTTTCCACTTTCCTTCCCAGTCACCTTATCCCCTGATTTCCTTAGGCCAGGCTCTTGCCTGTGGCTTCTGAGCTAAAAACCTCCCTCACCTTCCCCAGCAAGCCTGGGGGATCACCTCTTTTCCCTGCCCCTGCTTCAAAGGGGAGTACAGACCTCCCACAGAATGGGAGCTGTCCCCAAAAGCTGGAGCCTGTCCGGAGAAGGGCGGGGTGAGGGCTGATTAAACACCTCCACGTGGCTTCCCCAGTCCAAGGGCACCAAGTTGGGGTTCCCCACCACCAGTCACTGCCATCTTTTCTGTGGCACAGAGCTCACATCATAACCTCTGGAAGGCATGTCAGGCACATTGCTATCACCTCCCTCCTCCACGCACAGCACAATGAAAGCCCTACAAACCTCAAAGATGCCAGCGTTGGCATCAAAGCAGCTGGGATAGAGAATGGCATCTTCCCGCTGGTGGAAACGTGCAATCTTCTCTTCCAGGTCCTTGTGTATGCTCTAAAGAGACGAGAGGAGCAAGCGTTACTGGCGGGGCAGCACAAGTCCTCACTTGCCCACTGCTGTTAGATGCTGACTGCAAGGGGAAGAAACAGACAGGTTTCATCCAGAAAAGGTGTGCGTGCATGGCAGAAATTAGTTGCGATCAGCATGCGTTTGAAAACACAGAC
>JANHGB010046178.1:21025-37058 GCA_026283785.1 Coracopsis vasa | reverse complement strand
AGGGTGCCCAGAGAAGCTGTGGCTGCCCCATCCCTGGCAGTGTTCAAGGCCAGGTTGGACAGGGCTTGGAGCAACCTACTCTAGTGGAAGGTGTCCCTGCCCGTGGCAGGGGGTTGGAACTGGATGAGCTTTAAGGTGCCTTCCAATCCAAACCATTCCATGATTCTATGGAGCTGGTCTGGCCCAGCTTTACCTGCTGCACCGTCACCAGAAGGGATAGGTGTCTCCCTACCCCACCCATCATGCCAAAGAGAAGACAACTGCCTCAGGGGCAGATGTGTTGGGTCTTGGTTATTGAGTGTGGCTGCTGCTACCAGGGACTTAGCACTGCTTCCCTGGATTTGGTTGTTTTCCTGAGCATTGTGCTAATCCTTATTGTTCTTTTCCCTTCTCTATTTTTCGCAATTGTCCTTTCTCCCTAGTACATCAGTGCCATTAACTCCAACCACCAAATCCAGAGGGCCACTGGCAGTGCTAATTTTCTGGGCAGGCTCCTGAGGGCTCTGCAACCTCCTTATGAAACTCCTGTCCTTTGGTGGAAGCAATTTGGTGGTGCAGCAATTTCTGCCTGCAGCCATCAGAGATGACTTGTGTCTGTCAGGACCTGGGCAGTTTCCTTGCCCCTGAAATGCAGAAGGTTCTATTAGATTATAGCATTTATAACGTAAGACCTTGGTGGTAATAGATGATCTTTTCATCTCTTTTTGTTGTACAGGATGTACCACAAACAGGCCTCGATTCCTGTTTACTTTAAACACTATCGCAGCATTACTACACAGACTTTCCTGATTATTTCTCCTCCCCTGCCACAGGCCTTCCAGGTTTTCAAATGTTTCTTATTTATACATCACACAAGTCAAAGATTTTTATAATCAATATGGTAAGAAGATCTGAAATACAGACCTTTCCGATAGAAAAGAGATTGACGTAAATTGTCCAAAGGAGGTGGATATGGCCCCACCATGACTACAAGTACTGGACATGCTGCCCTACTTTTTGGGAGCTCCTGGGGAGGAGCAGAGAATAGAGGTGGGGGGATGTGTGTGGGTATGAAAGTTGAGCTTCCCAGCATCTCCTGGCTGATTTGGGCCTCTCTGTCCTTTTGTTTAAATGGGACCCACCAGGCTCTCACCACTTGTGAGCACTTGGTGAGTGTTTGGGGCAGGCACAGGAGCACTTTGCTGGGAATTGTGGGGTGCAGCCCCACAGCTGGGGATAGCAAACATTGACTGTCAGCTCTGTGGGAATAATCACATCCCAGGCATCCTTGACAGAATATCTGTTGGGCAATTGAAGTGTGTTCCACTTCAGAAATGAGGAAGGCTTGGTGGAGAGCTCAGCACCCATTTACTTTGAATACCCCTCTTTTGTAGCCTGTTTTGAAATGGGCAGGGCTGAAGAGCAGCTACTGATTAGGACACTGTTTTATGCTCATAAACATGGCCTGAAGGATCTCAGCCCTCCACAGTCCAGTGTAGTGACCCTGGGGGAAAACCACTGTCTTCAGTGAGTGTATCCAGTGCCTGGATCACCGTTCAGAGCTCCTCTAGACTCACTCCTCAACCTTTTGACACGCACCACAGTTTCCCAGGCACACATGGCCCTCCATCAGGAAGCTTTTAACATGGCTCCGTAACTCATTTTTGTTCTTTGTCTTATTTATGACTGTAAAGTTTGTTTCTTCCAGTCCAGCAGAAAACAAGTTGATGTAGGAAATAATATGTGATTCAGTTTGTGGTGGTGCATCTAATTTACAGGAACTGGCTCCTTTGTACAGTACATGCTGTGAAATAGCAGGTCTGCTTTGGCACTGAGTGGACAAACAGAGGTGACTAAGCAATCCAGTTGATTTATGGCAATAGCCTTGCACAGAAGATCCGGGAAACCTCTGGGAAAACTGCCTATAGCTTAAGGAATTGCCACCTGCGAATTATAAAGGCTCCTGGGCACAGCCGAGACCTGTTGTCAGAGCCTGAGGAGCGAAACATGAGGCAGGAGAGCACCTAGTTTTTCAGGCGCCGCTGCTCCCAGAGCGTGCCACGTCTTGGACTGCTGGCAGGAGAGGGAAGAGCCTCTTCCCAGTGGGATTGCAATGCAGAAGGGCCCAAGGCAAGCCAGCGACGATGGACTGTTGTGGGAATTCCTGTTGCAGGTAGGGTTTGTTGGGGTGGACTGGGAGGTGTAAAAGGTGCTTGGAAAAGTTGTGGCATGGCTGATTCTCTGTGGCAGAGATTGGGGAAAGGGGAGGTTCAGGTAGAATAACCGCTTGAGTGCTGCAGAGCAGGGGAAGGGCTGAAGTCTCCTTTCAGAGGTGCCAAGTGCCTACACTCCCGGGAAATGAATGGGACTTGAGGATGCTCATTCCTGGCTATTAGCAGGTGCAGAGAATGCTTTCATGAATAAAGAAGCAAAGTAATTTACTTGATTTGACTTACTCTCATGATAATAAGGCCATCCATCATGAACAGCAATATTTGTGCAGTCTCTGAACATGAGCTATGGTGTGTCTGTGGGCTGCTGTTAGACTTTAGATTTGGTTTTCTTTTTGCCTAACCCGCTTGCATCCTCAGAAGGGCATCCCACAGCCCCACCACCCTGCAATTTAGGTTTTACTGGGTTGAGCTGCAGAGAGATTTTCGTTCCTAATGGCAGCTCAGATTCACTGAGCCACTGTAGTAAGAAGCTGTTTTGCCAGTGAAAGGCTTTTTGGAGTGAAGCAGGTGGGGAAGTACAAAAGAAGTGGCTGTTTGAGGGCATTCATGAGAGGTGGGAGGGGAGATAGGCCCTGCCAGCAAGGGCTGCTCTGCCTTCCCTCCTCCTCCTCTTCCTCACATCCCTTTTCCTTCATCCCTCAACACCTCATGCTGGAGCACACGAGCCCGCTGTTGCCCTGCTTTCCTGGTGCCTTGCACTGCCTGTTTAGCATGCCATGGCCATCCAGAGAAGTGCTGGCAGTGTCTTAGCTCCTTTCTTAGCCCCTGAGTGCTTGGTGTCAATACCTGCAGGACAGCCCATCAGAAGCACCCTGCCACCTTTCACAAGCTGGTGCCACCACTCACTGAGAAGGACCCTGCCTGCCCTTCCACTCAGTGGTGACAGAGCCCACTGACCTGTGGCCCTCAGTGGTGGTGTGTGACTGTCCCAACAGGGATGGAGGAACAGGCATCCCACATCATCAGGGGGATCTGGGATTGACAAACACTGAGTGCAGTCATTTCTTCAGAGGTAATAGGAAAACAAAGGGATCAAATGCTTGCCACATCTTCTAGGAAAACAAGAGTGGCCTGCTGGGAGGGATGTCATGTTTCCCATCTGCTGTAGCCTATGAAGTGGAGGGTCTCTGGAGATGCAATGCTATGTTGGGTTGCACCAGGGACCTCAGCTTTGATGAGTGTGTATCGGGAGAAATGCTACAGAAAGGATGAACAAAGCTAAAAATCATAGAATCATAGAATGGTTTGGGCTGGAAGGGACCTTATAGTTCCAACCCTTTGCCATGGACGGGGACACCTTCCACTAGAGCAGGTTGCCCCAAGCCCCATCCAACCTGGCTTGAAGACTGCCAGGGATGGGGCAGTCACAACTTCCTTGAGCAACCTGTTCCAGAAAATGAGAAGTTTGTTGCTTGCACTTACAAGTCTGAGTGTGTGGGGTGTGAAATACAGGATTTACTGGTGGGGGAGAGTGGAGAGCAAAAGGCAGATGCTCTGCCTGTTGATCCAGGCACAGGTGCTGAGGTATGTAAAGCACCTCACAGAGTGGAGGAGGGAGTTTGGCAGCATACCATGGAAATTACTGCTTGTCTCTGAGAGGGATTGATTAATGAGATCAGGTTGGGAAGAAGCTTGCCAGGTGACAAGGACTTTACAACATCCTCCCAGCTTCTTGTGGGGCACCACCCAGAAACACAGATCAGAACTCCTCCACGGGGTTGTGTTGTATGTGTGGCCCTGCTGCACATCTCCATTCCTTAGGTCCAGGGTCCCTGTACCAGCTGTGAGAGATTCCTGCATGTGGGCTGCTCCCCCCGAGCAAAATGCGGGCAGAGCAGGGAGCAGGGATCAGCAACCACCTTGCAGATCAGGATTGCCTCCTTCCATCCTTCCATATGGGCTGCAGCACTTGAGACTGGCTCACAGGCACCACCATGCAACCTCCCCTACACCCAGGGGCTGGGGTGGAGGTTCGGGCTCCTGTAGGTACCTGCTTGTTCACGTCCCACATCCCACAGAGGATCAGTGGACACTTGATGGCCAAACGTGGCAGCATGAAGGTACTGCATAGGTACGTAACCTTCTGGAGTTCCTAACTGTGCAGTTAGCTGTGAGGAGACACACTTGTGTGTCTCTCAAAAACCTTGTGCAAAGGCTTTAGGGCTCATGCAGTTACCCTTCTCGCAGACAATTCCATGGTATGTAAACTCCCAGTATCTGATAAACAAATCTAAGACAAACCTCAGGGTAAGCTGCGCAGTGCAGGGAACCTGTCAGGTGGGAACAGCATTGGAGAGCTACCTCTCTGGGGAGCTGTAACTTTCTTTTCTCTGCATTTACCTGCTGATAGCTCAGCTGTCAACCGAGCCACTCTCCTTGCAAACATCTTTTGTTGCCAGACCCTGGCCCCAGCAAACTGGCTGGGGAACAGTGGGGCATTGGGAATAGGGAGATGAGGGCTTTCCAAGCAAGCCAGGGTCTTTCTTCTTGCTCATGACTGATTTGAGGGTGGGTGGGTTTGCATTGCTTTTTCTAAGTCATGGTAGAGTTGAAGCAGTCCAGGGGCTAAGGCGCTTTACCTGCTGCTTTTTGAGATGTCACTCACGTGAAACACTCATCTCAAACTAAAGAGGTTGATGGGGCGTCTGCCTTTCCTGTTCTTCTTCTCTGTGTGCGTGTGTGTTGAAAGGAGCTTAATTTAATATGGTTGCCCTGTAGTTTAGAAATGTGGTTGTGCTAAATGGCTGTCTGCTAGATTGCTCTTGCGAAGTTTCCTCTGGATCCCATAGAAATAGCAGATGTTAATGCTCAGCAGTGAAAAGAACAGCTTAAAGTTCAAAGGAAGCTTTGCATCAGACTGCAAGGATGAAGCCAAATCTTAACATTTCCTTGTCAGAGCTTTGTGTTTGATTGTAAATCTTGATGATGCACGTGGCGTGGGTACGCACTTCATCGCCACCTGACTTTTAATGCAGCTGCAGCAAAAACCCATGTTCCCATGTCTCCCTGTTTGCCATCCTCAGCTGGAGCAAGCGTGTCCCAGGGAAAGGAAACAGACTGGCTTTTTCAGGCTCAGGCACTTAAAATGCGTGCTTTAGGTGGTGGCAGTCCTGGGATGCAAAAGACGTGGGTACACTTTCTTCTGCTGCAGTGTTTTGGTTCCTAGGGAGCTGTGTGTAAATGAATCAGGGAGCCGTGACCTCATTTGCAGTAATTTGCGAGGGGAGGTGCTTGCTGGCTTTTTCTGCAGAGATGTCTGATTAAACCACAGAGTAAATAATAGGAACAAATATTTCAGCAGGACCTTTCCCTTGGGGTTTGTTCCCACTGAGTCAGTCCCTGTTACATCAACAAACAGTGCCACTTGACTGGCTGCAGGAGTCAAGAGGGCTGAGCGGAAATCGCAACACGTCGGGCTGATTCCTCCTTTCCCCTCAGCTAGGTCGTCACCATGGCTTTCCGTTTCCAGCCTGCTGCGGTACAAATGTGAGTACACATCACTGCCTGGCCTTGAATTCAGAAAGCAGTGATGGTTTGTGGTGGTCCAACCTCGTCCTGTGTCAAGAATCTCTTCAGGGATGTGTCCTGTGACAGCTTTTGCTCTATGTCATCCTCTTCAAAATGAGCTCTGGGGTAAGCCACGTGCTCCACTGAGGCTGCCTGTCCCTGTCACGCTGTTGGTGCCAGTGCCAGGGCAGCAGGGCTCATGCCCTCCTCCTGCCCTTCAGTCTCACTTCTGCAATTGAGTTTCTGCTCAGAGCAGGGAGATCTTCCACAGAGCATGTGTCTATTGTGGGCTCCTTGCACTAGGTTTGGTCTGTGGGTTTTAGAGGTGTGTTTTTCAGGTAGCCTGGCTGCCTGGAAACTCCTGTGCATGGTACTTCATGGTTATTCAAGGCAGGCAGTGGTATGAGAAACCAGGAGTGCTGTATGCACAGTGCAGGGCTGGGGTGGCGGCTGGTGTATATGGCACAGGTGTTTGGCTGCTGGGGACAGGATGCGCCCAGTTTTGGAAAGCTGTGTACCAAGTGTTGATCCTGGAAAGCTGCCCTTTTCCATGGGGAGAGGGACCATTGCTCTTTGTGTGATATGAGTGTTAACGCTGGTCTGGCAGGGTTTCAGCCTGGCACTTCTGTGTCTCTGAGCATGAGCTGGGAATGCTTGGAGTGAAGGAGCAGTTTGATAGCACTGAGCTATGCCAATTCATCTTCCCCAGTTCCTCAGAGCACATGCTGACCTACAGAACTAGGTGCCAAAATCAGCTGGTGGGATCAGAACAAAACAGCTTGCCTGCTGAACCTGGGGAAAGTACCCGGTGCGAGGATCCTGCCCGTCCGCTGTGAATGGGCTGCACACTGGGAGTGCAGCACAACTGGAAGCTGTCATCCCAGCCACGCAGCCCTGACAGCTCGTTTCCATAGGGAGCGAGGCGTCGAGTGGGAGCACTGGAATTGGCTTTTGCTGGGTCCCGCCAGGCAGCTGCGGCGTGTTGCAACATGAGGGCACGTTAAGGGACTCTGGAGCAGAGGATCCAGATGAGGCCCCGAGATCCACGGGAAATGGGATTATTAACACTTTCCTAGCCAAGCGCCTCCATGTCTGTGCTTTTACCGGGAATAAAACGGGGGCAGAGTTTTTTTCCTGTACATGGGCAGCCCCAGTACAGGAGCTGGAAACGTCCCATTGGTGAGCAAGAAGATCACAAGTGTTGGATCCTGTGTGCTGTCAGCAGCCTGCACTGGAGGCACCTTTGCAGCCAGCAGCAGGGGTTCTGCTTAAAGAGCAGCAGAGTCATCAAAGATCTGCTCACCTGGCCAGTTTACCTTGCATTTTCCACACATGTAGGTCCAAGGTTACTGGGACAATGTTCTCCGTTGGAAAACATCCACTAAGCCCACCAAAGAGGGGAGAGAGGTAAGAGAAGGAACACCAGTGAGGAAGCAGTAATAATGGCATCAATGAAAAGTGTTTTTCAGTGAGCAAAGTGCAGACTCAGGACAGTGCCAGCCCTGCAGACTGCTGAGTCAGCACCTCGTGCTCCTCTCTTGCTGCCCTTGAACCTCCTACCCTGCCTTCCTCCTGGAAAGGGCACAGTCTGCATTTGCTATCTTCTGCAAGTGCTTCAGATGAATTTCCCAGTGTTTTGGAGCTTGCAAAGCTCTGTGCAGAGGCAGAAAGCCCCAAGCTAAGCACAGTAGTTGCAGGGGTAGCCTGGAATAGGTTCAGAGGTAAGAGGTTTTGTGACTGGTCAGTGCTGGGCTCAAAACTGCCTCTAAATATTGCTGAAAAATACTTTGGGCTAATAACACCTTTCTGTTTTTCCTGTTATCCCTAAGCTCACATTCTTTGTCTCTGGCATTTTGGCTGACTGTCGAATGGATTTATTGCTCTAATAGCAGAAAATGACCATCAGCAAATCCCTCTGTTTTTGCTGCCCCTAAGGCAAACTGCTCATTGTTTCTCCGTGCTCTGGAGCACGGATATTTCACGGGGTGATTTTCCAGCCGCTATCCACAGGCTGGCTGTGGGTATGAGTTCTTCCAGTAGCAGATTACCTGTCCCTGCGTTTTGCGGTCCTGCTGAGGGTGACTTCTGTGCACTGGGTGAATTCATGACAGCATTTCAAGGGGAAGAACGTTTGGAGGTTGTGTGTGGGAAGCACTGGGAAGAGCCAGGACACACAGCTGGCTGCAAGGGCCATCATGATAGCATGTCCTTCCTGACAAATGCTATGTGCTGGGGAATCTGCTTCAGCCAGGGCTCAGGTCATGAGGAAGGACGGGATGTTTCTGGTGTGATTCCACACGCTTGGTGGAAGTAGTTTCCAGGGCAGAGCGTTGTCCCATATCAGGTTTTGTACATCCATACTCCGCCAGCAGCTTGAGCCATTTTGTATATCCATGTTGGATGCGGCTGTGCTCATGTGACTTCCTGGGCTAAACTCTATTACAGGGGAAAAAGCAAAGTCTTTGTTTACCCGTCTCAATGGAAAAGTTTAGTTCTGGCCTGTCTTGCCAAAGAAGGAAGGAGTGTGCCAGAGTGATAGTACAGCAGATTCTGGCTGCTGGCGGAGCAGGGATGGAGCTGGCTGTCGGGCACACCATCGGCATCACACCCTGGCTATGCAGGGTCACCATGGGGCTCCAGAATGCAGTGTCTTGGCTCTCTCCATTGTAAGACATGGCCACAGCAAGATGCTGAGTGAGTCCTTGGTGTCTGTCCAGCAAAATATGAGGAGGGGGAGAAACCAGCGCTGCGTGTGTGGGATAGGAATTGGCCAAGAAGGGAAACATCTTTGGCCGTGTATACACAGAGGATATAGCACAGTGCGTGGTGGGGCCCTACTTCTTTTTGAAATGCCATTTTAATTAGCGTAATCACAGCTCTGGTATCAACCAGATCATCATTAAAATGGCTTTAAGCTAGCAGAGGGGAGATTTAGATTAGATATCAGGAAAAAAATCTTCCCTGTGAGGGTGCTGAGGCACTAGCACAGGATGCCCAGAGAAGCTGTGACTGCCCCATCACTGGCAGTGTTCAAGGCCAGGTTGGACGGGGCTTGGAACAACCTGGTCTAGTGTGAGGTGTCCCTGCCTGTGGCAGGGGGTTGGAACTGGATGAGCTTTAAGGTCCATTCCAACACAAACCAATCTATTATTCTATGAACTCTCTCAATCGCTGTGTGTAGCTGAGAAAGCACACAGCAAATGCATGCAGCGACTGTTGTCTGCAGCCACCCAAAGGGCAAAGCTCAAAGCCCAAGCTTTAGGACATATTTCCAGTTCAGGTTTTTTATCCCATTTCTTTCTGTTCTCCTTGCCTTTATTCAGGTGCTAATGACTCCTGAGTGTGGGATGCTTGCTGGCATGGCTGCTCTCTCACAGGGCTGAATGGCACAAGTTGCCCCTATGGCTTTCATTTACATGGGTTAACACTATTACAAGGTTAAATTACAGCCAGGCAATGCAATTCAGTGCTTTAACAGTTAGACATGTTATGTGGCTCCAGAATAGTGATTCAAACAGGGCTCTGCAAAGGGAAACTCATGCAGGGATGAATTTGTCTTGCGTTTTCAATGCACAAGCTGCTTTCCTGTGCCTGACTGTGACAGCATGGTTCCCCCAAATCACAGCCTTCCTGCCATGGCCCATGCACAGCACAGGGGTGGCAGAGGGCCCCCTGCAACCTGAACAGGATCCCTAGTATACAAAAGGCAGGCTTGTCTGAACAGAGGGGTGGCTTGTTTGTGTTTTCCAATGGGACTGGAAGACTCAACAAGACCTGGCTCACTCAATCCAGCTCTTGAGAGCAGTCCCTTCAAGTAGATAACTTTTACGTTGTCTTCTTGATCTGAGGAAGAGACAGTGCTGTGGAGTGAAGGTACAGGTGATGTACACACAAAGCCCCATGTGTGCATTACTCATCTCCCTGGATCTAAAGCTTTCTGCTCGAAGCAGAGAGCCCACGTAGTGAGCTCCATTGCCAATCCCAAATTCCAGCACTGACTGCTGTGCAGCTGAAACACGGCTGCAGCTTCCCTCCTGATTTTGTCCAGATCCTCGCTTCTGGAAGTACTTCAGCTCCTTTCCTTTGATGCTGTTTGAACTCAAATTAACAACCCTTTAATGGGACCTGCATCTTCCAAATAAGCCTCTCTAAGCTGCTTGCCGTAGCTATAATTTTCCAGATGCTTTCAATGACTCTTCTTTTAACTACATCTCTCTACAGAACACCAGAACCTCCCTTTCCATCCTCCCCTAATCTAGCCACTCTCTGGGATGTGCTGTTCACTGACCTGTGATGAACAACTTTGTTGTTGTCTGGCACATCAGCTGGTGTCACAAATAATCACCTCATCAACACATTTTTTGTTAGTACCTCTAACACCCGGCTATTAAAAATACCTTAGTTCATTAGCAAGACACTGTTTCCAGCATATAAACTTTTCCATTCCAGAATGACTGACTGTAATGCCCTAAAAAGCTTACAGCTGTTTATAAGCTAAATAAAATAGGATGCCTTCCATCTACTTGTGCCCCATGATTACACAAGAGGGATAGACCTGTGCTGATATTGTTGGCCAAGGTGAAATGCTTTTATTGATGGGTTTTTGGTTCTTTTGCTGTGCCCATAGTGGCACTGCCTGGGCAACATCACTTGCAGATTTAGGTCTTGTGAGATGTTCACATCTGATCTCATGAGCTGGAGCTTCAGCTGATGCTGGTGGCACTGCTGGGTGCTGAGGCGTGAGTGAGGTGCACCATCTTTGCACAGACAATTCCACTTGTAATTAGGAACACAGAGGATTTACCCGTCATATTTGCATAGCTCCTGTGCAGAGCTCTGCAAGTGCTGGTGTGCGATCAGTAGCTAACCCCGGAGTGGCATCATGCTCTTGGTCCAGGGCCCATGTGCAGGAAGAGCACCAGCAGCAGTTTTGCTTGGCCATCTCGGAGATGCCAGCCTAGGAGAAATGAATCCTCCTGCCTGGTGGTGGCCTGGGGATGTGTCCCTACTTAGCCATGTATCTGATCCATGTAGTTCCAGTGAAGCACTGGTGAGGAGGTGTGAACCTCCTCCCCAATGGTGCTGTCACTGGGACTCAGGTGGTGATGGCCACAGTCTGAAGTGCTTTGCCTGCTGTAAGAGGGAGCATATGAAGCCTTCACAGAAATTCCTGTAGCTGTAGGCATTGGGAATACCACCTTCTCATCAGTAGCTCCCTGACTTGTTTTTCATGCAGAGAGTCTTGGTGTTCCTGCAGGTGAAGGAACGGCGGATCCAAAATGGTCTTAGGCAAAAAGTGCAAATATCATTTTATTAGTAGCTTGCCATTCAGCAGGGGCAGTATGTTTGCAAACCAGTACAGGTCATTTTCTGCAGATCTGTCCTTGTCATTCTTTGTAAGGTCAAGAGAGACCCCAGCAGCCATAGGCTACTGCACATAGTTGTGACTTTGCAGTAAAAAATTAGGTCTTCTCCTCCACAGCCCAAACAGAGGCTCCGAACAGTACTAGCCAGCCAGGCAGTGGAGCTCACCAAAGCCACCAAAAGGCAACTAAAAGCTAACTTGTGATTTCTGGTTGGTCTTGGTACTATTTGGTTGTAGACTGTGCAGGTCTTGGCGCTTTTCTGTAGAGAGCTAGACTTGTTTTTCAGACAGGAGATCTCAAAGGGTGATACAGGGAACATCTAGAGACCATCCCATACATGAAACTGCCTTTCTGCAGTTATGGTGCACAGAGCTTTGCAAGCTCCAAAACACTGGGTGGTTATGCCCAAAAACTGGCTTGATGATCCCTAGTTGCCCATCTCTGAGGCTGTGGGCAGGTTAAAAACTGCATAAATTGCTGTGTCTTGTGGCTTTTAATAGCTCACAAGTCTGGCCTGCAGCTTTGAGCTGCTGTGGAAGATGGGTAAGCCGTGACCAGAGGTGTCACACAGCCATGGCTTCCTGCAGAACCTGGGTAGGCTGCTGCTCTGAGCTGTTGCTTGAGGGAGCATCCCTGTGGTTGCCAGCACTTGGCAGTGGGAGGAGAGCGTCAGTGCTAGGGGTGGGTTAAAATCCAGCCATGAACTAAGATGAACTTCTGATGGAAGATGTGACACCAGCCAAAGCATGGGAGAGACCTTATGGTAAGCAGCTGCTCTTGGATGAGGTCGGTTTTCGCTTGGGCTGTGGCTGCTTAGACACATGATGCTCTCCATCCATGCTGCGAGTCAGAGGTCTGCCTGAAGCATGTGCAGGGCTGGCTAAGACCTGTTAAACTGCACTAGGGGCGATGGCACAGCAATGGGATGCACCCCGAGGAAGGGACTGGCAGCAGTGCCCATGCTGGTGCAGCCACATTGCCATGGTCCCAGCAGGCCCAGGTACTGCATGTAGCACTTTGGAGTGAGGACCGTGCCAGCACATCCTCCTCCAGGAGTCACTGCTGTGCTCCCCAGGGAAAACCACCAGGAATTTCTGGTTTCCCACCCACACCTCCCTCTGCTCGGGACCTCAGCTTTTCTATACCCACACTCCAAGAAGCACTGTAGTAGGTGTGCCCTTTTCCACAGCCAGATCTGAAAACGTGCTCGAGTTTATTCTGACCCAGGCTAACTTCTGGCTCCGTCACGCACTCCTTCACTTAAAGGTGTTGTAAGTAGCACACAGCACGCCCTGCAGGATCCTGCTGTCTCGCTGATCTCCCGATAGCTCGCTCAACAAAGCCACCTCCTGCTCTGCAAGCTTCAACACCGTGTAATGGAAAAATATAGAAGTGGGGCCCGGCTGTGCGTCAGCGGGTGTCTTGGTAACCTCCGCCTGCCCTGGGCTGGGTGATAGGCGCACAGGACTGTCTGTCTCTGCTCGGGGGTGAAATGTAGCATTAAGCATCCCCCTCTCCTCCCTTACGAGGAAGAAGGAGGAAATACCAGGTTTTGCTGGTGTCGCTAGAGCTTGCTGGGTGCTAACAAAGCAGTAGTTTATGATTGTTGTAAAGAATTTCATCGGTCTTCAAAGCAGGGCAGAGGCATCTGGCACTCGGCCACTTGTGTTTGTATCTGTACAGGAAAAATGCTGAGGTTCTTCAAAGCTGCCACAGCATTTCCTATTTTTCAGTTAACAATGTGTGTTTTGCTGTACAGCACCAGATGTCAACAAAGAACGAAGACCTATTTATGTTGCTTTGTAGTAAAGCTGAGGCAACAGGAAGCAGTGAGCCAACTGGGTGCCTTCTGAGCCCTACAAAACCCCCGTCCCATGTCAGCTGTAAAATGCACTGGGTTCCCACCACACCAGCAGGTTTAATCTCTGGTGGGGGAAGAAGATGGGTTTTGGGGATTGCCTTCCTGCCCTTGAGATGCTGTGCAGAGGAGAGAAAGCAAACGCCCAGCTCTCAATTGCACTCGCATTCAGAGGCTTTTTGTTTCTTGCTGTCATTCATGCTTTTCCTTTTCAGGCAGCATTTCGGCACCAGCATGCAGCTCAGTGCAAGTGCCTGTGCTGGTGCCTGCATTTTGCTGGAGAAACGAGCAGTGCCAAGGGCCCTCTGTGTTTCTGAGGTCAAGAGGAGTCTGGAAGGGCACCAGCCTTCCTGAGTTTTCCTATGGCTCTGTTGGAGCAAGCCAGTTTTGGCAAGAGTTTATAACCCTAAGGACTCCTTTAATGTGAGAGCTATGGTTGCTGGCTTACTGAAATCAGCCCAAAAGGAGCTGCTGCTCTGAGATTGGTATTTCTGGGTTGGAGAATGGAGGACATCCAAGCTGGACGTGTGGTTTAGGTGGCAAGGTGCCTCTTTCCTTGCTGCAGGAAAACACTTGGAGCGTGAGCAGTTTGTTATAATGCCGCAGATGATTTCACTGCGAGGGCAGGTACCAACTGCCTGTGGTGGGGCATGAAGCAGATCTCAGCTCCGGAGGCAGAGGATGCTTTGCACCTTGGCGTGCTGAAGCACCTCATCGAGCTGTCACTGAGCGAGAGGAAGCGGCAGCGCCTGCCCCCTCTGCTCCTGCACTCTGCAAACGCTCTCCTGGGTGTCCACAGCAGCCATGGGCTGAAGTCCTGGTCACTCACTGCTCACTCCCCACAGCCCCCTCCACCAGCTGGTTATTTGGGAAGGAACCTCCTTTTCCTCTTTTCATTTTGATTTGGGAAAACAAAATCAGAAAAAGCCTGTTGGAGAACAAGTGACTAAGTGCTTCATGTGCTGCTGAAGTAAGTGAACAGCAAAGTGTCTGAGGGGAGAAGATGACTAAGTTTTTCTGCCTCCTCTTCTGCTTCCTTCACCCTCTAAGAGGAGCTAAACATAGTCGCCTGCGGCAGGAGGACTTCAGCAGCCGGCTGCTGCCCACAGACACAGTCTCGGAGGTCGTGGGCTCGTGCCTTGCTGATAACCTCGATGGTTCAGAGAACCGGGCATCTTCCCTGTGTTCGTTTCTCCTCTCCCTTGCTTATCCCCAAGATGAAATATATTTAGAAATGCTAAGATACAATGAGCTAAACTCTGGCTTTGCTATATCCATGTTTATAATAGGTTCATTGTATCGCTTCTGCCACTGCCCTTGCGATTATACGGCTAGATACAACTACCCTTCATCACCTTGTCCTTTTTTAGATCAGAAAATGGCTTGAACATCTTCTTCAACCATAACAGTGCTGTTCTGAGAAAGGCTATCTGGATTTAAATATGGAACCCATGAGCTTTACTTCTTTAAAGGGTAGTTCAGTCTTTTTCAGCTCATCAGGGAGAAGCCTCCGCTTGCTAAATCAGTACCTGGGGGCTGGCACTGGAGTTATGTCCATAAACACTGTGTCATGCTGCTTGCTTTAAAAATAGACTCTCTTCAGACAAATATTTAGTTTAGAAACAATTTCACTTAAAGCAAAAATAGAAGCAATTGAATCTCTCTTTATAAATGATGAATTTAAATTGCCTGGGTCACGCCTGGGTGATGCTCTATGCATGTGGTGTGTTGCCTGCCTTGCTGTTGTGCTCAGACCCCTCTTCCTACATCCAGGGAGGGGGATGCTAGGATTTAGGGAGTGCCCTTAGGGCACTCGGCAACTATTGCCCCAGCTGACTGGATACCCCCTCAAAACCACAGCATCTTCCCCCTTGTACCTGTGCCAGTATCAGCCCACCCTGGTGACCTGGGGTCCCAAGCAAGCTCTCAGCAGGACAGGGTGTTCCTCCTGAGCCAGGGATTCAACACACAGCTACCGCAGAGGCAATTTTCCATTATTAATGCTCAAAAGAAAGTTCCATTTTCCTGTTTCAGATGAGCATTTCCCTTTTTGGTTAGAGAAACCTCTTCCTCCCCAGCACCCTGTGGAGGGCTGTAAACATGCGCTGGAGGGGCAAATTTCTTTGCCAGCCTTTGTATTCCTTTTTCCACCCAAAACCTACCCCTGTGGCATTGCATGCACCAGCTCACAGGAGATCAGGGCCATTTATATAGGAGCAGCATGTTTTTCCCTCAGTTTCTTAGGACTTAACAGCTGAAATCTCTTTTTCTTGCCCTGCCCCACCCCTTCATGTCAGCTCATGGTTGGGTTGGAAAATCCAACCCCGTGTGCCACGCTGGGATATGTGGTTGGGTAACCCTCTCTGAGGGTGCCATCCCCTTCCCTAAGGGCTCAGGGGTGTGCCGGGGTGCAGCGGGGCTTGCCGGCTCCATGCACAAGCTTCAAAGGCAGCGTAGAAGCAGCAGTGTAGGAAACCCCCATTGCTCATCACTACCAAGAAACCTCCTTTTGCCTGATGCCGTGACAGCTTCTTCCCCACCACCCCACTGGCTTTTCGCTGGCGCAGGGCTGCGCAGCGTGCCGGATGGTCTCTCACCAGGCAGGTGTGGCAGGACGTTGGCTTTGGTGGCACAGGTATGTACCCAGCCCTGCAGAAGTCAAGCCATGTTGCTAAAGCTGGCGTTTTTCAATGACTCATAACTAAAATGGTTGCAGGGGCGTGCGTAAGGCTTTAACTCTGAAAATGAAGCTGAGGATAAAGTCATTGCTGGGGCTGTGCTGAGGGCTGCTTGTCAGGCCTTCTGCTGTGATGGGTTTGGGAGGCAGCATCCCTCTGTCCTTGTTCGCCAGGGTTACTTGTACCCATGGCACACAGCTGAGGCTCTGGCTCCGCTGAGCTTGTGCCGCCCCTTGTCCTCACCAGGCGGGGTGGTGCCAAGCACCGTGCCTGAAGAAGCATGGGTACAGCAGGGTCTGGATCCTCACAGGACAGGGAACTGGGTCATCTGGCTAATTTCAGGAACTTAAGGGGGGAGTTGAGCATTTGGCTGCCTCATTTCATGCTAAAGGAGAGATAACATAAGAGAGC